>JAJOOS010005257.1:0-27508 GCA_029582725.1 Solanum chiquidenum | reverse complement strand
TCGTGTTGCCCCCCCCCCCCTTCCCCCTTCTGACTAAAAAAAATAGATGGGACTTTTGTGTTTTTGAATGATTTCCTCTCAGTGTGCCCATTCCTATTTCACATTCAAACCACAACCCTCTTCTGAAAAAAATGGAGTTTCATGCATTATTTTGTAAATTATAGGAAGAAAAAGAAAGGAAAATAATTTGAAGTGATAGCTATTGGACATTAATTGTTGGCATTGCCAGTGACTGATCATTCATGGAGCTATATCTTTGCCTTTTGCTTTTGTCTATTTCCCAGTTTCGATTTATGTGGCATCATTCGAATCGATATGAACTTTAATTATGTGGTTATAAATATATCATAATACTTGTAATGATTAATAAAAGTTGATAGATTCTCCCTCGAAAACAAGAAGTCTTTAATTCAAGAGGGATATCATCGACCACTTTGACATGTGATGTTTATCTGTTATGGTTATAAGATTTTTAAAATTTATAATTTGATAAATTCGTTATAACATTTGTTTGACTATAAAAAGACTTACATTAATGATTAAAACAAAAAATTAAGTTAGGGAGTATTTACCAGTGTGTTCCCAAATCCCAAGCTTGTAAGGTTGTAAACCATGCTTTAAGAAAGGTCTTTCAATATTACACAATTTTTTACTTTAAATATTTTACCTATATTTGGTCAAAAGTAAAAATGAAAGGTTTAAAATCATGAAAAGCGAAAGAGAGTTAGACAAGATTGATGTGTTTTTTTTTTCTTTATAAATAGTTCTTGGACCGAAAGCAAAAGATTTTTTAGTATTTCATGTACTCTATTTTGGGAAAATTAACAGCGGCAAATATGTGATATGTATTTACAACATATAGTTTGAAAGAATTATTATTTGTAGCTATAGTTCGGATTTTATTGTTAATCAGTTATATAAATACAAATGATTATAATCAATTATACAAGTATAAATAATAAGTGTCAATCATATAAATTCTCTTCAACGATACAAAATACAAATATACATGTATTCATTTATACAACATTACTACAAATGATAACAATCAATTATACAAATATAAATGTTGAACTTGATACTATATTGATACAATTGTATTCATTGATACATATATATACTAATTACATATATACAATTATAAGTAGATATACAAAAACAATCATTACATATACATACTAGTTACATATATACAATTATTAAGCAGATTTACAAATACAATTCGTCTCTCTCTTGCTCGCTTCTCTCCTTTCTCTCAATCTTACTCGCCTCTCTCCTCTTCTAATATGTAGCTACAAATCATAATTAAGTAAATTATTAGCTATTTTACCTCATTATATTTCAAGTCTTCGCTATTTTTGAAAGTTTGTTTTTTACTAGCTCTTGACATAAGTAGAGAATTGATGTATTAGTCACCATCTAAATTCTAAAATCTAATTCATTTTCAAAAGTGTTTCTTAATGTGCGTATTCAAAGATAGAATATTTATTTGACAGTTGAAACTAAGTTAAAGTTTCTATTTATATATTATATCTTATTAATACATGTATAATTTTAGCCATCAATCAAGCATTGGAGGATTTTTTTTCTCTTTCCATTTGTATTTTCTTGGAAAAGAATTTTCTTCTTTTTGAAAACCTGTGTTCTGTGTGGTGGTGGCCATGTAGTGATTATAAGCAAGATTCAATCTTTCATTGAACTTACTAAAATGGCAGCCTTTTAAATACATAATTCTACCCACACAACTAATTTTTTTGTTTCATTCTCCTTTTAAAATGTTTTTCGTATGAGATAAGAGTAGTATCTTTTTTTATCATCATTTTCCTGATTCATTAGGTTATACGATTGATTCATTGGTATAATTGGAAATAATTCACTCTCCTGTTCACTTATATTTGTTCACTATTTTAAATTAGATTTTGTTTTTGTTTTTCACTTCTAATATATTTTGAAAAGATAATTATTTTTTTCTCATGTTTTATCTTTAACATTAATTATTTATTTATTTCTCAAATCAGTTTTAAAAACTAATACAATAATAATCAATTAACAGGGATAGTTTAGTAAAATAGTCATGTTAAATATTATTTTATTAATAAGCGTGTCAGGTCCAAATGTAACAGGTAAAAGTGAACAGAAGAAGTAATTAAAAATCTCAGCTGTAGATTTTTCAAATAAAATCTGATTGGAATTAATTAAAATTATTTATTCTTTTTCCTTATAAACAAGAAAGAAAAGATTCTCTCAAAATAGTAAGCATTTAAACCTTTTAACCAATTTGATACATATATTTATTATACATACCTAAAATGAAATCTAATCCCAGATTTTCCAATAATCATAATAAAAGGATGGATTTACATCTTTTTTTTCCTAGCACAAATTTCAAAAAATCAAATTTGAACAAGAACAAAAAAAAACATGGCTTATACACCATGGGTAACATTTTTTCTTATTTTCTTCATTTTCCTTCGATACACATCTGCCGATTTAGTGTCCAATGTGTGCACCCAGACTCGAAACATTACCTTATGTTTCCAAACTCTTTATAATTCAAGCGAGTACACCAATAACACTGATGCCAAAGGTCTAGCGTACATCATGATTGGAGCGGCCCTAGATCGGGCCGCTCACAATCTTGTCTACGTAAAGGGATTGATAGATAAACAAACTTTTACCAAACCAAATAATTCCAACCAATGCCTTCAAGTTTGCTATAAAGACTATAGTTTGGTAGTAAAAGCAATTATCCCAAATGCAAATCAAAGTTTGTCTGCCGGCACGACTTTCGTTGCAGCTGTTGCAATTTTGTATTCTGCTGACAAAATTTTGGATTGTCAAGATGAAGATTGTGTGAAAATGTCATCGAATTTGAACGATAAATGTAATGAGTATGCTGATTTTGCACAACTTGTTGCAGATGTATTAAGAGTAACTCCCTAAAAAAATAAATTACTAGCTTGTCCCGATAATAATATGGTAGCTAAACAATAAAATTTATCGCTATTTGTTAGTTGCGAGTTACTTCTGTTGCGCAATTCGTTGTTCGAGGCATATTGCTAATTTGATGATATGTTTAATCTACAATTTGTGCCAAAATATGTTATAGTTATATGCTTTTCATAAGAGAGCATGTCCCTTCGCTTCATGTATAATAACAAATGAATTACGTGTCTAAAGTGCAAAAAAAATATTACTAATAATTGATATATATAATTTTTTGGGTTAATAAGATATTAGTATATTATATAGAATAGTTACAAAATATTATATAGAATATTATATTATATGAAAAGCATCATCAACATTGAGTTTGTTATATCAAGGGGAAGGAGTTAGCCATTTAATGTTGATTTCTTTCTTGTCAATGCAGTTAATGTGTTTTTGAGTGGTATATTTAAATTCTAGCACTCTAATTATAGAGATTTCAAGGGATATAGTATTTTTGGTATTATTTAAAGTACTGTTATTATGATTAAGTTAAATATGCCGCATAACAAAAGAGAAGAAATCAAACCAATTAAAGAGAGTAACGGGAAGATTCTTTAGACTATACAACCAATGATTCTAATATTGAAGGATATGTAGGTTGGAAGTTGATACCCAAATTAAACATAAATTTCACCGCTATGAAGCAAATCATAAAAATGTATATTGGATAGTTTAATTGACATATTTATGATTTTAATTTCTTGTTAAAAAATTATATTTTAATATGTTTAGTTGCGGTCTAACATATATATGTTAGTTTTGAACTTGAAGAGCTATTTGGGGGGAAATAGAAGAAAAAAATTAGATAAAGAAGTGAATATTTATATGAATGATTTGTTTGGAGAGTATTTTATAAAAATATTCAAGATATTCTCAATCATCTCTACCTATATCTACTTCAATCATCTCCACCTAGATCTACTTCATCTCATGATATATCTGATACATCTAGTTCTCAAAGTGTGAGAACAAAATCTTTGATAACTAAGTTTCATTTGAAGAAACAAAAGAAGATTGTGGAAATGGAGGTGCTAAGTCAGAGTTGGAGAGATACATTAATTTATAGTGTGACATCGAAATATACTTTTAATATTGATGATCATATTCTTGATCGATTTAAAAGTTATCTGACTCCTAAATGTGTGCAATCTCTTATTTGTGCTATAGATTGACTTACAAAAGAAACTCATTCTATATGTGTAAAAGAAAGTTTGGAATATTTTGAGAAACTTGAAGTTTGCAAGATTTCATACTTATTGTATATGTTAGTGTAAAACTAATTTACTCATTTATGTCTTTAGTGTTTTACTCCTTCCATTTCATATTAATTGAATTCTTGAGGCATTTTACATTTTTCAAATTAACTTAATTGTTCATTCTTCAAGACTATTTTTAAAATATTTTTCCAATTTTACCCTTCATTTGGATTTTCAATGTGATGACTTCAATAAATTTGATAATAATTAATAAGGGTAAAAATGGAAAGTTATGTTCAATTTATGTCTTAATCTACTTTTCTTAAAAAAATGTGAAACACCTCAACAATTTAATTAATATGGAATAGAGAGAGTAATGCCTAATGGTGAATTTCAATTTTTAATATTTTATTTGGTTTTGAACATATGATATATAATAAATTTTAAATTTTAATTTGATCTTTTTATTAGGTTCAGTCGTTCAAGTCAATGGTAACAAAATTGGCAAAGTGTTCAAGTTGATCTTGCGATTAGGTTCAACCGTTCAAGTTCAATGGTAGCAAAATTGTCAAAGTGTTGTTTCGGGTTGACGAGGATGACTCATATTTAAATTTATATTTTGAATTTGATGACTTGTAATCATGCTATTGTTTTTTATTGGGAAAAGGGTCAAAATGTTCTTAAATAGTATATTTACTAAATTGGTCAAAAATATTTTTTTCAATGAATATTTTACTTTTTAAAAAACATCCGAATTAATATAAAACATTGTTCTTGTTTTCTTTCTTTTTAAAATCACTTTAACAAATAAAAATGTAGATTTTTTTTTTCTTTTTAATTTTATTTTATTAATTAAAATAGAATAACCCCTTTGAACAAATAATATATGCCATATATAAAATCATAGTATATTCATAATTAATTTATCATTATATTACAATAAAAAATAATTATATTATAAAATAAGAGATATTTTTATTTTTTTTCTGAATTGAAGTAAGTTAAACATTTGTTAATTCTAAAAAATATTATTAAAAAAATGTGTTAAAAGAAAATAAACAATATATTTATTTAGAAAATGAGCATTTTAAGGTATTTTTGGATTAAAATATTAACACAAAAATATTTTTGGATCAAATTACAAACGAATGACATTTTTAATCCTTTCACATAGTTTAAGCACCAAACTACAAACGAATGATATTTTTAATTCTATCACATAGTTTAAGCGCATTTTTTATGCTTGTCCTTTTTTTATTTAAAATTGAATATTAACACATTTGTGAAGTTTTGATGCGCCAAAAAAAATAGTTAACATAAACATAATTTAATAATAAATATAACTTATAAAGTAGTGAATTTTTATCAAATTTTATTAAAGAAAAGAGCAATATAAAATAATAATCAAGCATTCATGTTAAATTTTAAAAAAAATTACTGACTTTGAAAAACATAAAAAGCCGCAAAAATAAAAATTCGATGGTGATTGAAAAGTTAGAATATGAACATTCATCATAAAATCAATGAAAATTATAGAAGTGTAGAGGCATCTAAATGCACAATGCATCTGAGAAATAGAATGAACGTGCCATAATCTCCGCCCCAAATTTCATTATCGGCAACGTACAGCGCTGATTACACTATCAACAAAGCGCATCAGAGACTCTAATTTATTGCCTTTTTATCATAATTAAAGAAAAATAATGAATTTTTCAGTAGTTGTTGATACTAAGAAAGAGGCATCAGAGAATTGTATTTGAATCAACAAGTTTAATATATAAACTTTCAAAGTTTGATGGTATAATTATTCTTCATCACAGCCTGCCACAAAGATACTAGATTTAGAGATTCAAAATCAGATCAGAAACCAAAAATATAAATAATCAAATTGATCCTGCTACAATCATAAAAGAAAAAAGTAACTCAGAGTTTTCGCTAAACGGAGGCGGCAATGGAGTTTAAAGAAAAAATAGAGGTAGTTGAATATATATATATATAGAGTGTGAGAGCGGCTAGTCGGCTCAGGAAAACCCTAATCTGGATTTAGTGGAAAGTACCAGAATGCCCTCGGGGGTTGAGGGTTAGGAAAAGACGAAAATAGCCTCAGTCAAATGGAAAACAGTTGGGGGATTTAAGCAAACCAACAGCAAATTGGAGTGGAGTTGCATTTGTCATGTGAGACTTTTTAAGGAGAATGTTAGTTGAATCTTCATCATGATTCTTATCAAAGTTTCTTGATGCTAAATGTTTCATACTTTTTATGCCTAATAATAATCAAAGTGCAGTTACTTGAAATTCTTAAGATTTCATGATAAAATTTGCATTTTTTTTCCTTGTTTATACTCTCTCCATTTCAAATTAATTGAATTGTTAAAATATTTTTTTAATTAACTTAATTATTCAGTTTTCAAGATTACTTTTAGAGGGTTTTTCCAATTTTACCCTTCATTAATTAGTATTGGAATTAGTGATTAATTAATATTTAATTATTTTAATCATAAATTTGACAACAATTAATAAGGGTAAAAATGGAAAGGCATGCCTAATTTATGTCTTAATCAGTTAATCTTCATTTCTTCAAGGGTATGAAACATCTTAACAATTCAATTAATTTGAAATGGAGGGAGTATATGTTAATATTAGAGAATTTACTCGTTTACATTGGTTGTGTAATGGCCTTGAAGGAGGTCTATAGTTTTTTGCTTAATCCACTCATAACCTCCACAAACAGGAGAGTTTGGAAGAACTAGTGGTGTAGCTACACTCATGTCAGGACACCCTTCGTCGAAAAATTATATCGTATATAATAATATATAAGCTGTTTGTGTGTTCAAATCTCACTAGTAGCAACTCTTATTTTCACTTTTTAAAAAGAGCAGACTAACTTTAGCACCTGGACACCCTTCTTTCTGGCTCCGCCAAGGGGAAGAACACAAAGTTGACTGGAAACAATCACTAATATTTGCATTTGAATAGGCTAGCTACGTCACACTCCTTCGGTACGGCTCTTCCCCTGATCATGTTTAGTGCAGTGGACTGCCCTTCACCAATACCTTCTTCAACTAATATAGAATAGCTATCTCATAGGGACAGAAATGATATAAACAGGATGAGTTTCTCTATGGCTTAATATGATCTAACTAGACCATTAATTTGTTGCATGATGAAAATATAATTAGAAATGACTACTCAAGATAATATAATGAGAAACATGCGCTGGTATGAGATAGCAGGGTTAAAATTAATCGAGATACATCCAAGTTGGCCTATACATCACGAGATTTAAAAAAAAGATAGTTGAGCTCTTGGATTTATTTCTTCATAATCAAAATCACACAGTAACTACACACGAAAATCAACATCTTGAAGCTCTACAGGTAATGTAACATATCCATCTTTAATAGCCATTAAATCACTTGAATTCCCTTTCAAATAATCCTCCAAGAAAGCAACCACAATGCCTCCAACAAACCTTCTCATAGGCTCTCTAGATTTACCATTCTTGCACAAACAATAAGTTGCCTTACCTCTAACCCCTTTCGTTTCATTGTCTAGCATATCAACATGTCCATAATCCTTTGCTACAACATAACACACTGGCCTACAACATTCATTGTAGAAATCGCGATGATTTACTCCATTCGGAGCACAAGCAGGAAACAGAGGATTCCTTTTTACTTCTCCTAAACCCGAGCCAATTACCATAACCGCCATATCTAGATTGAAAGACTGAGGAATGTATGTGAGGACGGGTGGCGTGGTCTGTATTCCTTTATCCAAACCATCAACAGGATCAATGCCTATCAATGCTGAGAATTTAAGATTAGTAGTAACATTAGCAACTTTGCCAAGAGCTAGTGCAAATGCAGCTTTCCCCCCGCGACTATGGCCAGCTAACGCGAGCTTTTTCAAGTTTGGCTCAACTTGAGAGGGAAGATAATGATGTAATCCTTCAGGTAACCAGTTTGTGATTTCAGCAGTAGATTTTATTTCCTTAGTTGTATCTGCTCCTTCCACCAAATACAACTAGTAATGTATGCAAATGAAATATAAAAATGATAGCTGAGAATCAAAATCACATGCATATTACAAATAAGTTTAACAACTTCTATACATCCATAGATACCACTAAAATTGGTTCCACATTTATCCAAAATCCCAAATTAGTAAGAATTTTTTCCAATTGTCCAAGCATTGGTGGACAGAGTTATTTGATATCTTTGATGGTAGGTACCAATGAAATTAGTCTGAGGTGCAAGCTAGCTCAGACTCCACGGTTATCCAAAAAAAAGAAGAGAATATCTCTAATTATTTAGAATTCTAATTCTTGAAGAACATCAATGGAATGACAACAAAAATGTGAGAAAAAATAACAAACCTGAGGAGCAACAACAATGAAGCCATGAGAAGAGATATGTTGGATAAGCTGAGAGTAAAAGTAATTGTAAAGAAGGTAACCATGAAGGAATAAAATTACAGGAAAATTTCCTCCTTGTGATGGAGTAGAAATCAAGAGTGGCTTTGGAGGAGGAAAAGAAGAATTGATGCATGATTGTGGCTCAATATTCAACAACTTAGTTGAATAATTTCCAATGTCAAAAATTGTTGTGGATGTAGTAGAGGAAGAAGAGTAAGTTATCACCATGTATGAGTTTGTTGTTATGTTTTTTTGTGTGTGTTTTGGGATCTAAAATCTACTACTTATGTTATTTTCTTGATAGCTTTGATATAAACTTGATTCTTTTGGCCCTTGTTTTGCTCCCACCTTATTACTCATGTGTTCCCATAGTTTTTTGTGTGTTTTTTTTGTACTTGGGGGAGTGGAAACAATGGGTACTAGAGTTAACTAAAGATTTGCCATAAATAAATTTGGTAAAAAATGTTTGACCAATATAATTTGTTATTGATTGGCAAATATATTTGGTAAACATTAAATATATAATATAGATATATGTGAGTCCACTTGGATTGAATGAATTTAAAAAAGATTATATTTAATTTTGACCTCATGTGCAGACACATAATTTTTTACCGAACATGAGGTTTTACATCATTTTTATTCCTTAAATATTTCTTCTACGTCTACATTAAAGATTATATTTTTATCGTATTTTAGTAAGTTTATTTTAAAAGATTTAAAAACTACAAAAAATATATATTTTCTTTTAATTTAGATTCTAATAAATAAGCGAGTATTTCTTAATTATATTTTTAAACTAATGATTTGACTTTTCTTATATTTTATTAATTCAAAATAATTAATTAATATTTTTATTATTATGATTTTTTATTATATATATTTAATCTAAAAAAATAACTTAAACTACCCACACTATCCCACTACACCTACCCTTACCCCACTTACTCCTCCACTACCCCACACACCCCACTTCACTCCCCACTCCCTATCAACATACATACACACAACACAACAACACACCCCTATTAGTACAACCAACACACAGCAACACGAAAAAGAAGAAAAAAAGAAAGATAGATACTACAATAGCAATATACAAACGTACAAAAACACCACCTAGATGGGGACAAGAAAAAGAAAAAGCATTCTCATCTTCTATCTTTTTCCACTCACAAACAAAGGTTGAGTTTGAGGTTTACTTTCGTAGTTTCAAGTTTGTGGTTCTTTATTGGGATTTTTTTTTTCGTGGATTGATTTTCACAAAAGATACCATTTAATTTTTATTGTATAATTTCAATTTCATGATCATATATACTTGATTCCAATGTTATGAAGTTGCTTAAATTTTATGTGTGTTTAATTTTGACACTAATATTGAAACCTTTCCTATTTGTTTTATTCTGCGTTATCTTTCATTTGTATCGTAGGCTACTATCAATTAAGTACCTCTTGCATCAAATCAAAATTAACTCAAGGATGCAGTGACACACCTTGTCCAATAATACAATTAACTTTCATTAATCTAAAGTAAAGACTAATAGACAAAAATTATTAAGTGCGATGCAAAGAAAGCAGTTATGCCTCTAAATGTCAAGACCAAGAATGCAGTTACGCATCTAGGCTGAGACCTATAAAAGTTCAATAGTAAAAAATGTGAGCAAATCATGGCCAGTAGTAATATATCCAAAAAATAATTTAAGTCAAGTATAAGTTGATAAAAGCGACCATGCTAGAACCATGGGACTCGAGGGATGCCTAATTCCTTCCCCTCGGTCAACATAATTCTTACCCGAATTTCTAGTACGCAGAGCATAATAAAGAGTCATTTCCTTTTGATTAGTGATTAAAAACAAAAGGTGACTTGGAACACCATAACTCAATTCCAAGTGACGACTCTAAAAAAACTAAAATAATCTCTAATCAATACTGCTACTTAAATACCTTTCGCCGTCCGAAAAAGGAGTGTGACACCATGTATCTAGACGCATCAAATTCTGATAAGATTCATAATATTACAAACTAACATATATCAAAGTAATTAACTCATAAACTGGTGAGATTTCTATAAGTTACCTTATAAATTCTAACATTAATCTTTAACCAATGTGAGAGTTTGATGTTTGCTCAGAACTGCAAAACCATCAAGCGGATGACCCAATTTGTTGGGCCCTTCCAGTATATGTGGGCTCAATGTATTTGGGCCTAATGGGCAGTCAGGACTATTATAGAGAAAAATTCACAAATAACAAACATAATAAACAAAATAAGATTCTATAGTTATAGTTTCGATAATTGCACTTTATAGTTATAGTTTCGTTTACTATGGAGGTTGCGGTTTGTATATTTCGCTTGCGAATATACAAATAGGGTAAGTATATGTAAATTATGTATTTATACATTAGAAATTTTTCCAGAACTCCGTTTGTATATTTTTCTTGCCAATATACAAAAAGGGTAATTTATTATGATTTTTTCATAAATCATATACAAATAGCTAGGGTAAGCATATGAAATTTCTGGATTTATACAATCAGGAACATAATTATACAAATTCTGAACTTATATAAATCAAGCGAATTATACAAATCAGGCGAATAACAAGAATTAAGAGAACTGTAGCCGCGAATTACAATTTTCATAAACTATTGCTATAGTACCTAATATAGGCTAAATATTTACTATTCTGCATAATTTTCCTATTTATTAGTATTTTCATAATGAGGTGATAAAGATTTGTTTAAAACACCTAAATTTGACGATATACTAAATTTAAGAAAGATTGAGATTGATTTCGAGTGAAAAAAATTTATAGCTGAAATCAACCTAGCAATACTCAAGTGTTTATATTGCGAATACGAGTACATATATATGAACACAATTTTTATAAATAAATATACATGATATATAAAAGATACATTAATATACCTGGATGATTTATACGAATATAATTCAGTCGAAACGAACCACAGTTGGTTAAGATAATAAATTATAACAACCATTCGATATTTTCATTATTGGAACACAAAATTTGAACGTACTATCTTCCATGTTACCGCCAACCGCAGAATAATCATATGTGCATGCAAAATTAATTTTCTTTCTTTATATTTGCAATGCACACACGATATTTTTTTAGTAAAATGCGAAAAAATAGTTAGCTATGTGTTCACCGTGTGGCTGCGTATGCAAAATTAATTCCCAACCTCTCATTTCCAAAAACTTTTATAACAATTCCAAAAAGAAAGTAAAAAAGAAGTCCAAGAATAATTTTTGCTCTCAATAAAATCTTTCTTCTTCTTCCTCCATATTTCATCTAAATCCAATATCTTCATCACATTCAAAAACAACTGTTATCTGCGTCAAAACAACACTATTACCCGCCATATCATTTCATCCCCTTTTCGGGGTTGATCTGATATCTGATTAAGCACGTTTTCTCTACCATTCCTACATGTAAATTAATAATTTAAAGATGTAAGTACACCATTTGATATAAAATAGAAGGCTACAATAGATGTTCTTAAATTTTGTGAAATTGAATAATTTTAGCTTTCGTTTTGTTATATGAAAATTTTAGTTTTTAAGGTTGCAATTTTAGGAATTCAAAATTATGTTTAGAAGTACAATATAATTACTTTTAAAAAAATGAGGTCTTGTAAGCGCCCAGCCTCAAAAATTTATCTGAGTTAATTTTTGAAAACTTGAAAATTAGATTTTCAAAGTCTATTCAAATTTTATGATTAAAGAGATATTTAATACTAAATCTTCAAAATCTGTTCAATTTTGATGAATTATGACCAAATATATATTTATAAATAAATTTGATTTATGACCAAATACAAACTTAATATTCCTTATTTATGTTTCTTTCTTTGTTTAATAGAACAATATTTTGGACTATTTTTTTTCTTTCTTTTCCTACATACTATAATTCAAGACTCTACTCCTCCTATAATATATTCAAATTTTATTTTTGATCAGATATCTCGAGAAGCAAAACGTGACAAGATGTTCAAGCAAGGTGGTGCGGACATTGAGTCCGGTAACAAGGGCGGCGTTAATGGCGGTCAAATATATCCGGGGCAAATGGAAGATCCTCAGATGAGATGGGCATTTATCAGAAAAGTTTATTCTATAGTCTGTACACAACTTTTTTTCACCGCCGTGATCGCCACCGTCATGTTCTTCACTCCGGCCGTCAAACATTACATGAGAACCATTTTGGGCAGAGTCACCGTAATTGTTCTTCTTGTCATCGCTTTTATACGTAAAGCACTCTTACCTTATTTTCGTTTATTGTTACTTCTATTGTTTTATCTGACTCAAATTATTTATCGTGTTTATTATATATATATTTTTTAGAAACGTTAATTATGAGGAGGTGGAGGTGGGGGCTGATTTTTTTATTTTATTTATAACTTAGAGATATAATCTTTGTTCACTGAAATATTTACTTTAGTTTTTTTTGACAACCAACACGCTAGTTATATTAATGCATAAAAATGTTCAAAGAGTTAAAAGATGTGTTAGCATCACTTACAATCCATCTAGGGAAAGTAGAAAGTCAAACAACTTTGCGTACTAACGAAATAGAAAATTTTGCTAAATTATGTGCTACTAAATTCCAAGACCTTGGAGTATGCATCACATTGACCACTTCAAAGCATTTCATAAGGTTCCAAACGTCTTCACAAGTAGTCTCTATCTCCCATGAGACTATAGTTCTTTGTAGTACCATATACATCACATTTTTTGCATCTGATAAGATTTGCACCTTTGTCCATCCCTTTTCTCTAGCATTCTCCAATTGCAATTGCTTCAGCAGTGATGGCTTTCCCAACATATTGAATTGGGGTAACAAAGGCATGAAGCAGGTTACCATAACATATTGTTTGTGATCTTAGAGTAGAACTCTTTTAATGTACCTAAATGTTATTTAAATTTTATAGTTTTAAATATGTAATCTGATGTATTGCGATAAATGAATGACGTATTAAACATAGAAAATAACGTTTTTTTTCTGAAACAAATCAAGAAAGAAAGCAATATATATAAATTGGAACAAATGAAGTATAAAACAAAGTTAGACAAATGCAATTCAAAGTTTGTGGAAAACTTATTCTAACTGTTTAATTCCCAATTTAATTAAGATGGTTCAATTCTTCACTCTTTCTCCATCTTAGTAATGTTGAATATATATGTTATTTAATGTCATCATTCTCAAATTTCATGATTTAATTTAAATGTTATACTAATCATTTTGAATTATTTGTTAAAAAAATTTGCAGTTATCTTCTTGATGGGTCGCTATGGAAAAAAACATCCATGGAACTATCTTCTTATGGGAGTCTTCACCTTGTGTCTAGCATGTGTTGTTGGAGCAGCCTGCGCTTTAAGAGCCGGTAATATTTTCTAAATCTGCTATAATACGTTAAATTACATTAACAGTATGAAAAATCTCGTCAAGATATATTTTTATGTAAATCTTACGTCATTTCTTTAAGTATATATCTTGAGTCAATGATCTAACATAAAACAACATTTCTACTTTCGTAAGGTAAAGTGCATAATGTGAAAATTTTATAACGAAAATACATAATAGATCTACATTCAAATATTTTTTCTTTTGATTTTCACCCGATGTTATGTACCTGTTTTGGAGTTTGATTAATCCATGGATCGCTCGGAAGTCTAATTTTAAAGGGTAAAGTATTACTACCCCATCACACCTTTGGTGGTTGTTTTTTTACATTTAAACCATTAGAAGTACTCAAAATTATTTCATATAAATATTACAAGGAGATTAGTCTTCGATGAAAATGTAAAAAAAATAATTGGTAAATATGCTAGTAGCATAAGTGAAAATAGATATGAATATTAACTTTACACAAAAATAAAAGAATAATTAAGACTTGACAATTAGATACGAGTAATGATTTGGAGATTTTCACCTCATACGACCCATTACATCTTTCGAATTCATTGGATATTTTACAACCCCATTCCATCTTTCGAATTCATTGAATCCTTTTATGCGTTGATTATGAAACCCATCATTTATGTAATGGTTTTGTTTATTTATTTACAGGGGAAACTATCTTGATTGCTGCTGGGCTAACAGTTCTTATAACTGTTAGCCTTACCTTATACACATTTTGGGCTGCAAGTAGAGGCAAAGACTTCAGCTTTTTGGGCCCATTCTTATTTTGTGCCTCAATAGTCCTATTTATGTTTATTCTAATGCAGGTACGTATAAGTATATATATACATGTATGTATATGTTTGTTCGTATATGTATATTTTCATACCTTTTTTTCCCCTAACATATTTTTTTCCCACAATGCAACAGTTTATTCTTGATCTAGGACGTGAAGCACGAGTGGTATATAGTTGTCTAGCAGCATTACTATTCTCAGCATATCTTGTATACGACACGAATAATTTAATCAGGAACTTCACGTACGATGAATATGTCATTGCAGCAATTTGCCTTTTCGGAGACATTGTTAACCTCTTCTTAGCTCTTCTTGGAATCTCTGGTGAATAAAAATAATTACTCCAATTTGTTTGGAAAAAAATATGTTTTTGAGAGAATGTTTGTTATAATTTTCTTGTGTATAGAGTTTTATGATTTTTCTAATTAGCAAACTGGAAGATATCCTATGGTCTGAGATTTATCCTTACCATATGTGGCTCTTTTTTTTTTTCAATTGGTAACTTGATTGCACTTTTCTTTTTCTTTTATTTAATAATTTAAATGTTGAAGTAGAATCAAAAAGAGAAAAAGCATATATGAATGTGTCATTTAGCCTTATTTATCATTTATGTTATTTAGTTTTGGGTGTGTACAATTAGATATATAAATTTTTATAAAACTGAAAAGCAGACATACACATTTTTCTTGGTCTCCTATATGACAATTCGCGTTATTTGCAGCATCCTGCATATATAATGTCATGTAGCATGTGTGTGTATTTGTACAACTTTATATAAGTTTAATAGTCTATTTGTACGCATTCAAAACTGCATGACATAGATATTAGTCGATGCCAAATTAAACATATTTATATATTATGCCAAGAGAAAATATTGAAAAGGTCACGTGGTATGAAAAAGAGGACCATCCTCTTAATATGGCTTGAGCAATTCTCCCCTTATTAACTATCTTTTACATTATATTAGGCCAAAAATTATTTCTTTGTATGATATAAGAGACTCTTCATAATTATTAGCTAGCTTTTAGAATAAATTAGGCCAATATTTATTTCTTTGTATGGTACAAGAGACTACATCCTAATTCCTTTTTACTAATTGTAGATGTTCAACCCTAAACATGAGGTGAGATATTGAAGAGTGTTGTATCAAATGTAAAAAGAAAAAAACTATATTTCATCTGAGCAATTCATTTTTCATAAGTTAATTTTTAGAATTGAGTTAAAGCATAAAAAATATCATTCTTACTAAAGATGGGCCTCCAAATGGAAACAAAAGAAATTAGTATAGATCAAGACAAAATCAAAGTGTATCTATCTAAAAAGAAACCTAGATGTGATCTTCAATAACAAACAAAGGTATAAAAGCTTAAGTCCAAATATTTGATTTAAGTGCCATAAAATCACAGACAAGTCTTTATATCCCACTATATTATACTCAAATATTGGATCTTTTTTTCTCTTTTTGACTGCTGAGCCACAGTCCAAGATACCACTTTCCTTTTCCCCACAAAATATATAGGCATATAAAAGAATAAAGGACATGTATCACATGGTTTTCCATCTTTTCTTTAATTCACTTTACTTTATCCCTAACAAAAATGAAATACAACAAAGACCATAACATAAGCTCAAAATAATATTCTTCAAAAGTAAAATAAGTAGGACCCCATTTGGATACATATACTTTTAATTTCATTTTTACAATAGAAAATACTTCCACAAGTAAAAAAAACAAAGAACACCCCATCCAATATCATAGCATTTTGTTAGTCTAAAATCCCATCAAAAGAGGCAAAAAACATAAACCCCTTACTAAATCAACCTTACTCATTATGCAAGTTTCTACACTTGAAAAAAAACAACTTCAAAATTTATGTCTACTATTTTTTTCTGCAGCAATACTTAGCAACCTTGAAACACCTTGAGTCCATAGATCATACTCTCTCTGATCTCTGCATTCGAACTCAACGACCCCTCGTAGAACAGTCTTCAACGCGAAGTATTTGAAGTAGTCACTACCCGGAAGCAAGTGGCGCCCTGGCCAAGCCGGAATATCTTTCATGACTTCCAGCACCAAATCTACAAAAAAAATTCAAAAAGGAAAAGGCTAAAGAACACTACACACTATTATGATAAAGATGACAACTTTATCAATCTTTTTTCATTGATCAAAGTTGTGGAATTTGTTGCTTTCTCAAATCCCCAAAAATAGAAGGAAAGACCCACAATCCAATTGTGTTCACATCATGAGAAAGAGGAAGAGAGACAAAAAGCAAAGCAAAAACTTACTCTTTTTCTTTTTTGTTATGGTCCCAGCAACATGCCTACTCTTCATTTTTAGCATCACCTGTATAAAAAGAAACCTCCAAGTTAAAAATCAGCAGTAAGAAAGTAGATTCTTTTGTTTCGATTATACGATTATGCGATAACTTTAACTTTTCATCACATCAATTTTCAGCAAGAAGTTTCTACTGTGATCATAGAATCATTGTCCCAAAGAAAACTATTTGATCTTAAAGACTATTTATTATACAATTATTGAAAAAGGATGCCTTACCTGTCCTGTCCGATTTATATATACAGATACTATCTTCCAATGAAGGTCACCTGCAACAAGCATTAGACAAAGAACTATTAATAACGGAAAAAAAGACGAAACCCCATCGCTTAAGAATGATTAATTAGTATATTCAAGAGATTGAATTTATACCTTTGCGAGTACGCTTGAGGAGCTCACCACCTCGAGCAAGTAATTCCCTGCTGCAAATTCCAAGAAAATTCTCTTCGGGGATTAGCTCGCCACTTGAACTACCATTGCTACCACCACCATTGCCACTTCCCATCCCTTTATCAACAGGAATTACTGCTGCTATGTTCCATACTTCCTTCAATGTTCTAGCCTTTAATGTAGCCGCACCACGAAGAGCTACAATACAGTACTTGTAAATTAAAGAACATATATACAAACACCAATTAAATTCACCACTTACCACAGACGTAAATATTATACGAACATCACAATATTATTAACATAATTGAGAAATTTAGAAGTGTACCAGTAGCTGCAGCTGCAGTTAATGTCATGATATCCCCTGCTGATCGAACGTTCACAGCAGAGCTAACAACCGATGCAAGGTGTTCGCGCTCAGCTCCCATAGCCTCGGCAGCTTCAACACACTGAGCTGCCACCAAGGTAGCAGCAGAGGCCACAGCCATGTCAGTTTTCGCCATCTGCTCATCCTTTCCACTACCAGATGAAGCTGCAGTTGCCGCAGCTATAGCAGCAACAGCAGCAGCAACTCCTGCAACCGAAACAGCAGCATGAAGTTGTGCATTATGTGCCCTCATCTCCTCTTTCTTCTTCTCCCTCCTATCCTTCAACCACCTACCCACCGTCTTCCCTCCTCCACCACCACCACCGCCACCAGTAACAGCCGAGCTAGTAGCAGTAGCACTACTCCTATACTGGTTATTAACCGGTACGTTGTTTACACGACAGTACTAAAAACAACAAAACTATGTGTCAGCATACATTGAAACAGTCTCACCACACTATTTCAGCAAAAAATAATGCCAGTAAAGATTACCTACATTCTGCAAGGTACTTAATTAACAGCAAACATTTATGAACCAAACACTTTCATGACAGCATTAAATCTCAAATTGATTAAAAAACCCACCAGAAAATTGGACCATTTTTTCTTGGCTCTCAAACAAGTACCCCCTCCCCCACCACCATAACTCCCAACAAGAATGAATTTTTTTAATAGTAACCCAATATTGACATCCAAAGCAAAGGACAATCTGGTAATTTACACATTCAGTACTATCACTAAAACTATAGAGGTACCAAAATCTTCTAGTACTAAACAGAGAAAATCACAGTGAATACTGAATACACTGTCCTTTCTCCCAGAGCCCATCATGTACAGATGAATTTCTCATACTAGTGAACAAAAAAATTACTTCTTTCAGATATCAATTAAACAAAAACTATCATAGAAGTCAATATATGATCAATTCTTGAAATTACAAAACCAAATTAAAAAAAGGGGAAATCTTACTAAACAAGTGATTCAAGACTATTCATCTGTTCACAAAGCAAAGAAAAGCATCAATATGGTATAGAGTTTGAAGGGGTATTGGTTAAAGAGAAAGCTGATATATTGTCTCTTCTAAGTCTGAAACTTCAGAAACTCGTGCTTTGTATCAGAAAAAAACTACAATGGAGAAAAAAAGAAGAAACATCTGAGTCATATGTTAAGAGAAAAACAAAGAACACAAACCTTAGAATCGTCCATTTCAGAAGGAGAAACAGGGGGACTGTCTGTAAGAGAGCCACCATTTAAAGGTCCACTACTGTGAGAGAGCCGTCCAGATGTGCGTGGTGAAACATCCTGCTGTACACCACGAATATAAAAATCAATCAATAAAATAATAAATAGTACTAAAAACTATAGAAAAATGGGATCATCAAGGATTTGAAAATCAGAAACAAAGAGACAAATAATTAATTTTTTTCTTATAACAGAGGAAATGGAAAGAATGATTGTTGGTGGATTTTAAATTATTAAAATAATCAAAGCAAAACCCAGAGAGAGTAAAAACAGTCCCTCTGTAAAAGCAAAAAAAAAATTCAATACACTTGTTGATGTTTTCAAGAAATCGTAAAGTAACAGTTGTGTCACCATTAATGTCCCCCAAACTCAGCTCCTACCAAGAAGCTCTTGGTTTTCCCATAAATCCAAAAAAAAAGTAAAACCCACCAAAAAAATCCAAAAATAAAAAATGAGTTTCACTTGAAAACAGAAATAAACAAACAAAAAAAGTCAAATTCCCAAATTCCTCTGTTGTTGTTTTTTTTGTAAAAAAACAGAGCAGTGAAAAGGAATACTTACAGAAACAGACATAATGCGTTCCATAATAAGCTGAGAAGTTTCAGAAGAAGCAAAAGAAAAAGGGTTGCCGGAAACAATGGCGGATTCATCTAACTCGGCGGCAATATCCTCCGGTATAGTACCACTACCACTCCCAATATAAGAAGGAGTACCACTAAATAGTGATTTAGGTAAAACTTGAGGAGGAGCTAAAGCTTTAGAGACTTCAAAAGCAGAGAGACTCCATGAACGAGATAGAAATTCCATAGGTTCTTTGGGTGTCTCCGGCGGCGGTGGCCGGTACATTGGTTGAACTTGGTCCATTTTTACCGGTGAAAAATTTAAAAGATCGTAAAAAAGTGAGAGAGGAATGGAAGTAGAAGTTGTTAGTGATGGAGAGTTGTTTTTTGATGCTTTATAGATCAAAGGAACGAGAAAGTGAATGTTGTACAGTGACTCTGTGTGTGTGTGTGAGAGAGAGAGAAGAAGAAGAAGAAAGACAAAAAGTGCAGCTGAATTGTCAGTGATATATTTTACATTTAGAATTTGGTCAATAAATATAACTAATCCAGATATTAAAAAATTTATATCCAGGACTAATTTTAACAAATTACAATAATTAGTAGCGATAGATTTAAGATATAAGCAAATTTGAAGAATAATATATTTAGTATTTAGTGTAATTTCATGAGTGAACATTATATAGGTAAATTTTATTTTATATTAATAAAAAGATTATTTTTTATTGTTATTTAACTCAAAATAATACATAATTGAAAAAAATGTAAATAAAATAGTACGTAGCTACTAAATAGAATTTACTAATTTTAAGTATAAGACGAGAAGGTAAATCAATGATAAGTACTTTTTTTATTTTTTTATTTAAAGATTTTAAGTTTGAATTTTTTAGGATAGAAAGTCCTTATTGTTAGAGAGTGTTTTATTTTTAAATATAGGACTTTTGTACACAAATTTAAATTTAATCAAATTTCAATGCGAATAGCAGTCATCAAGTGGGAAATTTTAAAAAAAAACGAGATAGTGAGACTATCACCTACCTTTTCCACAATATTACAATACTTTATTGTCTACTATTCTTTTATCCTAATTTTTAACCTTCATTATTTTATATTTATTCAAAAGTAAGTTGACGATTTAACATAATATGTCTCTATCTTCTTCACATTCTCAAATCTTCTTACGCCTATCTCTACTTCTGCTAAAATCGATTATAGTCAAATTATCACCCTATTTTACTAGTGTTTTTGCACACTTCCTCTTTATATGTACGAACCAACTAGACTTTTTCTCTTCTTATTCACCGTGGAGTCTTCTTCCACGTTTTCCTATAGTACTTCATTCCTAATATTTATCATATAAAATATGCTCCCACATCTATTTAAACATCTAAACATGTGCATTTTAAAAAAGATTAGCGCTCTGCCTCTTACATTAGTGTAGGCCTAATCAACAATATGCAAAACTTATTTTTTAAGTCTTGATGAAACATTTTTATCACGATATATTTCGGTCGTGAGTCTCTATTTCACCTACTCCACTCTAATACGATCAATGAATAATCGATTCAAAAAAACTTAAACTTTCCTAATTGGATATTAGTAGCTAAAGGCCTTAAGTAATATCGAGGCAACCATAAAAATCTAAAGGCCTTAAGTTAATTAAAGAGGACTAAACAAGGTACTTAAAATGCAAATTGATCATGTAATGAAGAAGAAGATGAAAATGATCGATACACAAATAATACCCAAAAAAAAGAATTTTTCAAACATCTTAATTTATAATTTAAGAAAAATGGAAAGATTGATGATAAAAAAATGTTTTCATCCGTATCAAATACACCCTTAGCCTTGTACAAAGAATTAAACCTAGCTATATTTTATCTTTCTCTTATATTTATTTAAAAATATAACACAATATTTCTTCTGTTAATAGTTCATTGAATATGACGTATAGTGGGATTTCATTAGAGATTTGATGGTGAAAATACATGAAACCTTAGTTTTAAAAGTATTTGAAGATTTAGGTATGGACAAATAATTTAAAGCTCATAACACTAATTAAGTAGGAGAATTCGTGTTTAAGTCATAAATATGTAGTGGATTAGGAATATGGCTAAATAAACACATAAAACTATATAAATTACCGGATTTTTATCCATTAATCTTAATGGGTAATATTAGTTTAGGTTTGATTTTTATATTATAGCTTGTAAATGTCAAGAAGACGATTGTGATTTGTGATAGTAGTTTTGATTATTCTTTTGAGCTTTCTTTGTTATATATGATGACCAAGCTAATATAATATTATTTCTTTTTTAAAAGAAAAGTCAACCACTTCTTAGTCTCAGGCGAATCCGATTAAAAAAAATGTTGCGTTTTAACAAGTAAAAATAAATTGTTTTGGCCTCTTCTTATTTAGTTTGACACAGTGTTTTAAAAGGCATGGGCGTAAGGCAAGACGTTTTATACAGTACGACGGAGCGAGACATAAGCCCCGAGACACGAGGCGTAAGTCTCATGGATCTACGAGGCATAGTCTCGCATATTCAAATTTATAGTTTTATTACTAATAAAATAAGCAAAAGTAAACCTTTTAATGATTTACAAATAAATTCTATAAATAACCTATAATATATAAAAATTATATTATGATTTTTATTTGAGATAAGTATTAATAATCAATAATGAAGCAAAAGAAGTATTATAATTACTATTTGAGAAATATCATTATACCAATAATAAAAAAATATGATTTAAAGCAAAAAAGGTTTAAAAAATAAATAAAAAACGCTTGGACCTACGTTATTACGCCCAGGACTTGCGTTTTTATGCTTAAGGCTTACGCCTCAAACTTTAGAACCTACGCCTTATGGATCTATGTCTTTAATTTATGCCCTGGAGCGTTTTTGGTACGCCCCGCCCCGAGACTCGCCCCAAAAACGTTTTTGAAAACACTGCTCTCAATTATCTTATCTCTATAGATTAAAAAATTCAAGAATAATGATGGTCAACAATGTTAACTAAATATTTTAACACATAATTTGTCTAAGATCTGATAAGCGAGCCCAGAGCATTGAGCGTCGGGCGTGCTTATGGCGTAAATCTTATAAAACTAAGCTCCACATTTGAGTCTCGGGGCATTTTGCTAGAGTCCCGCCCCAGAATAAGTCCTAACAGAGTCTTTTAAAGCACTGATTTGACATAACAAAATTTTAGTTTACTAAGCACGTGATTTTAAATAAGTGAGTTCATCGGATATTTGATTATATGGTAGCATGTTGATAATTAATAGTTGTATTATTACCTTGCTTATTTTTTCATACTAGTAGTCTGTATTATTATCAAAGTTAAAAGGGGTAAAAAAAATATTCTTTTTGATTCCGGACTCATTATTTTATGTACTTTGATTATCGTATTATTTGATTGTAGCTATTGGTCCTTTTAAAAAAAAAACTAGCCTGTCTATTTTACTTTAGTTTTTTTATTTTTATAATTTTCTTGAATTGAGACTCTATCCAAAATAGATTTTCTTCTCTCAAGAAAAGGATAAAATCTACATATATATTATTCATTCCAAGCTCTTTATTATTGTTGTTATTATTATTATTATTGTTATTGTTATTGTTATTGTTGTACATTAGAAATTTACTTAACCACAATTAAAACGAATATTTAATATGCCACTGGGACCTAGTGTTTAATGTATTTGAGGTATACGTCTCCTTAAATGATTCAAATTTTTTAATTTTTAGGAATTTAATTGGCTTGCGAAAATTCTTCTCCTTTTTTTTTTTTTTTCTCTTATGTTTTAATTCTTTAGATAGGAAGAGTGATGTGATGCTCAATGTTGAATATCCGTGTAGACTCCGAACATCGAGTGGAAAAAAAATAAAATAATTAATACTGATAACGTTAATTGATTCCGTTTGAACTAAACTAGAGTCTTGAATTGCTCTTGGGTAATGCTTATTCAATACTTTCTAACTTGACTCTCTCATCACGTGTCATTATACTATTCGTCCACTTAGAAGGATCGGTTCTACCCTATAAATTTGTATCAATGAAATTTGCATTGTATGCGCATTTTTAAGCTCATGTGGTATTATTTTAAAGAATAAAATCGTTAAAAATATTATATCAATCATTGACGGCTCAAGCTAATTAGTTTGCCTAAAATAAAATATAAATCGGAGCCTAATTTTATTTTATTTTCTTTTTGAAATCCAAAGTTATTTATTTACTTTAATGAAAAACTTTATTTTTTTTCCACGGTCATAAACTCTTTCTCTCTCTCTATATATATAAATAATACCAAAATATTTTTTAATCTTATGGTATTAAACATGTCATGTGGAATAAATTTAAAAATTGACCAAAAAAAAAAAGAAACATCCTTTAGTGTTTCAAAACGAACTCAAAGAAAGACAAAATAAATTTTATTTTTTGTTAAAATTAAAAATACTTATAATAATTCTATTATTACTAAAAAAAATGGGACCCTTAAATTTGGGAGTGTAAGACGGATGCCTCATTTTTAAAGGCATTGAACTGCCCTTGATGTTAATAAAATGCAAATAATATGTTATGTTGTGACAAGTGAGAAAGGTCAATATTGGTTTTAAATTAAGGGATGCAGTATAACAAACATTTAGCCTATATTAGTTCTTATATCTATAGTTTAAGAAAATTGTAATTCGCGGCTATATTTTTCTTAATTTTTATTATTAGTTTAATTTGTATAATTTGCCTGATTTTATAAATCCAGAATTTCGTTTATGCATACTCTAACTATTTGTATACGATTTATGAATATATCATAATAAATTATCTTATTTTATATTGACAAGTGAAATATACAAAAGAAATTCTGAAAAAGTTCATAAATGTATAAATACAAAATATGTATATGCTTGCCCTATTTATATATTCACAAGTGAAATATACAAACAAATAGAAATATACAAACCGCAACCTTCATAGCAATTATTAAAACTATAGCTATATGCCCTTATTATGTTTATAATGTTTGCTATTTCTAAAATTTTCTCATAAATTAAACTTTAAACCTCTATTATATAAATGAATTAAATACAACCACTAGACTCTATTTAATTTTTCGAATAAATCAAGTAGTACTTATTATCTGTATAATCCCTATTTCATCTTGTGACACTTCACCTATTTTTTACTACTTCATCTTGACCTATTAACTTATAATTATATCATACGTACAATAATTTGAGTACATATCATCCAAACCGTCATAGTTGTTCTTATCAAAATTATTAAGTTAATATATAATAAGGTTTTTTCCTTGAATTTTCTTGCTAAATAAACAAAAAATATTGAATATTGAAATGATAGAAGCTGTCTATATTATATTAAAAACCCCACACGGAGATGAACCACAAACCTAATGAACTGTGACACATCTGGAAAATTAAATGAATGGGCCCTAATTTAGCCATACCAAGAGGACTCTTCAAGAATTCCTTATGTATATGTGACCTTAATTTTATATTTTGTCATATATTATTTCATAAATATGACAATTGTACGGTATGGTAGGGTGCACCTACACTTGGAAAGTATAGTAGATGTGAAGCGTGAATGAATTCTATCGATTATTTCATTTCAGAATTAAGTTTGTAAAGCTTAATTGTGATTATATGAATTAGTTCTTGGTATGGATAGACATAGCATCTGCAAGATTGCTTCACCTTTGATGATTATACATGCATCGATCAAGACAATAAGTGTCTACCTACGTAACTATGACCTTGATTTATATATATATATATATATAATCAGAAGCTGAATTAGGATTTGAAGCTGATAGATTTCGAATCGAATTAATGTATTTTTTATATGAATAGCTGTCTTGAAAGATCTAATGCCTAACTACTATTAATCACTCCGTATTCTGAAAAATACTACATTAAATGTAAGGGAAGATTTTAGAATTTTTCAAGAATTAAAGTTGAATGAATAAATGTTGTTTTATCCAAAAATTGATAGTGGTAGGGGTCAATGATTGGGAAGTGATAACCTCCAAAGGTAATATAAATGTTATGCATATATATGTATAATTAATTTTGGTACATCAGGACGTGTATGGTCTCCATCATTTCATATGTCTAACTTGTCAATATGCAATTACTTCTCCTTGCTCTAACATCACTCTCATTTTTATTTTGGAAAATAAGAGTAACGAAGATGAGATCTCCAATCCAAATGATACGAATTGAAGTGCTATCTTATCATGGTTATATAAATTAATAGATAGAAGAGCAGTTTGGTGCACTAAGTTTTCACAATGCACAAGGTTCGAAGAATGGTCAGACCACATGTTTAATGAGGGAAATATTTGCATTAATATATCTCATCCGTTCAAGTTTTGATGAACAGAGATAGAGCCAGGATTTGAAATTATGAGTTTTGGATTCTAACCCTTTTTAACCCTTTTTAAGTTTTGATGAACAGAGATAGAGACAAGATTTGAAATTATGAGTTTTGGATTCTAACCCTTTTTAAGTTATTGGGTTCATAGTAATAATTTGTATGCATTCAAATGAATTTTGAAGACAAATATAAGATTTTAATTAAAATTATTACGTTCGATCGAATTCTTAGCCGATATGTTAGCTCTTTCTCTATAGATGTATAGAATTATCCGATATATGTACTGGTAGAAGATAGCATATATCTCATTGAATAAGTTCATAATTCAGAAGCAACGTAACCAAAATACCATATTTATGAAGAAAGAAAACGTATCAATATAAGATATGTTTATATTCAATTTTATGACTTTATTGTTATGATTAAAAAATGGTGGAAGCGGACACTTTTTGTAGGGAAACCTTGTAGTTGAAAGAAGAATCTTTCTTAGTTCTCAAATTATTGTCTATATCAAGATTAATAGCTTCGGCGGCTTTGATGACTTAGATTTGAATTTAGTAATATATATTATTAGTATGATATGAATAAAATGAGAAATATAGCTGGTCCATTGTCGTTTTCTCTTTTATTAATTTTTTCTTTCAAATAGTCAAAATCGATTATATTTCCATTGTGTTATTATGACATTCAAAGAATCATACGTAATTATGCTATGTAATGTTTAACTAACTGATTGGTTTGCTTCTCCTTATCTGATTTATTTCGCACTTTGCAAACTTCAATATAAAAGAAAAACACTTCCTACTAAGGGTGTGGGTGTGTTCGGTACGAAGGAAATTGTTTTCCAAAATAATTTTTTAGAAAAAATATTGATGTCTAACTTATTTTCTCATGTTTGGTTGGTGAGTAGAAAATATTTTCTGGATTTTTTTTAGTGTTTGGTTGGCGATTGAAAAAATATAATCCAGAAAATATTTTTTATTTTTGGTTAACGAGTAGAAAATAATTTCTAACTCGAAAATCAATCCCGATAATCAATCCATGACAAACTTGACTAAAACATGACCCTGATGATCGATTTGGAATCCGACCTTGAGATCTTACCTAGGAATTGACTTGAACTCCGTCACTCGAACCTAGACACGACCACAGCAATTGATCTAGAAACCAATCCCAACATTCGACCGAAGACCTGATCTCCAACTCTCGATCCTGACCCCAATAACAATACCCCAAAAATATTTTCTAAACAAACTTTTAATTATTTTTTTTAGGGGAGGGGGCTTGGTGTGGTGGGGGGCTGATAGGGGTGGGGAAAAAGAAGGAAAGTTTAAGAATTTGATTTTTTAAAAAAAATGGGGGTGGTGGGGGGGGGGTTTCTTAAATT
>JAJOOS010005255.1:0-29199 GCA_029582725.1 Solanum chiquidenum | reverse complement strand
CACCTCATGTTCCATTAAAATTTTGGAAAAAAAACTCAATTTTACTTTATTTTGTCATTTGATTTTCAATATTACGTCAATTTTCAAGATTCTTTTTTCTTCTCCTCTCACTTACCATTTAAACTTAAAATATAAGGATCAATATATATATTTTTAGAGAAGAGTAGAAAGAGCTTAATACAAGACACTTGCGGGGTCGTTTGGTAGTGTATAAAAATAATGTAAAATATAGTGTATTAGTAATGCTTGCATTAATAATGCTTGTATTAGTTATGCTTGCATTAGTTATGATGAGATTTTTGTATGCAATGTTTGGTTTGGTGTACTAAAAATATTATGCATTACGTAATTTTTTAAGAAAAAATATTTGTTTATAAAAATACCCTCCACAAATATAGTGGAAAGGATGTAAAAAAAGTTTTTGAGGGCAATTGTGTCTTTAATAATGTTAATGCAAGCATTAGAACCCATTGCATTACTAATGCATAAAAATAGATGATATTAGTAATACACTCTTCAATACACAATAGAATGTATTACTAATACAAATATTAGTTATGCATAGGTTAGAAAAGTGTACCAAACAAGGTACTAATAATATATCAAGCTAATGCAAGCATTATTTTCTCCAATACACTCTACCAAATGACTTAGGGGTCGTTTGGTAGAGTGTATAAGAATAATGATGAATATGATGTATTAGTAATGCATGCATTAGTAATGCTTGCATTAGTTATGCTTGCATTATTTCTTATACATTGTTTGGTTTGATGTATTGAAAATAGCAAGCCTTGTATAAAGACTATTAAAAAATATTTGTTTACAAAAATACCCCCACATTATTATTATTATAATTATTATTATTATAATTATTATTATTATAATTATTATTATTATTATAATTATTATTATTATTATTATTAGGCTTAGAGGGTAGTTTTGTCATTAGTTAATCTAATGCATGCATTAAAACCATTGCATTGCTAATACCTAGAAATCCATGGTATTAGCAATACACACCTTAATACACAATAGAGTGTATAACTAATGCAAGCATTAGTTATACATAGGTTGGAAAAGAGTATCAAACAAGGTACTAGCAATACACAATGCTAATGCATGCGTTATTTTTCCTAATACACTCTACCAAACGACCCCTTATAGTAATAGAAACTTGTTTTTCACTTCTTCTTCTTTTTAAAAAAAAAATAGAAACAAGAAACAGTGATTAGCTAGCTAGTAGAGCCTGGTTGTAGGTCAACCTCATAGGCATAGTCTTCCCTTCCATTTTTTTTGTAAATATATTTTTTCATTGTTTCTCTTTTCATTATTTCTCTTTGCATCAACAACATGCATGAATCCTCTAAATGAATACATAACATAAAAGAATCAGAATTGTTTGACTGAATCTATTTAACATTATTCTACAAAAATGATATAAATATAAAAAGATAGAAAATCTAAACTCCAAGTATTTCTTCTACTATTTTTAAGGAAAAAAAACATACCTCAAAAATAAAAAAAATTAACTTGGTTCCAAGCTTTTTCGAAGATTTATAACCATAATTTATCGTGGAACTTGTTAAAACAACAAAGCCCCAAAATTGATTTTAAAGTATAAAAGCTATCGTTTATCCACGAAATGAGGTTTTGACTCATTCATTGTCTTTCTGTGTTTTTGTTCTTTCACACCTTCACTTCATCTACCAATTATCGGTTATGATTGGGAGCAAAATTGTGAGGGCTGAGAAATTTTTGCGCAGGGCTTGAGTTTTACAGCAGTAGATTTGAAAGGGTTTTATATAAGTAGGTTCGAAAGGTAATGAAATATTGAAGGTAATAAAAACTAAATGGCATTGTTTGGTTGAGAGATGTGGACTTCTATTATATTTTATAATCTAAAATCACAGGTACGTATATTCATTTAACGTCGTTAATTTATTTTTTAATCAAATAAAGTCTAAAATGCTACTATAAATTTCGTTTATACTAATTTTATAAAAAATTTAAGAAATGTATCATTTTGGTGAATTAGTTTAAATAATAACTTATTTTGATAAAAATAATTCATATGCAAGTCACCTTATTATAATTAGAAATAATTTAATTTAAATTCTACTTTTATCCTTGATAAAATAATTTATAATTTTTATAAATATCTAAATATTATTTTAAACCATAACTATTAATTTTTTTTTTCTTATTTTCTTAAATATCGCGTAAAATTAGACTTGTCAATTGAGACGGAGGGAGTATTTTGTTGCCGCCAGCACATCCCACCTTCTTATTGGTCTCTATCATATTTTCCCCAAAGTTATCCCTTTTAGTAAAGTTGACAACTTGACATTGTCAAATATCGGAAAAACTTATCCGCATACCATAAGGGTATACACTAAATTAATGAATTTTTTTTATTATTATGTGATTTAATAAAGTAAAATATATGTTAAATTAATTAAAATTAAGTCAAATGAATTATAAATTTAAATACATGACATGTATGTATTGAATTGATGTATACATTCGATGAGAGTAAATTTTACCCTCAACTATTCTTAAAAATCAAATTATATGAATTTTGACTAATTTTTTTAATGTATTTTGTCATCATATAAACAGAAAAAAATTATAATTTATAATTTTTTTTATATAATTTTTAAGTATCTAAAATTTTATTTTAAAAGATAATCAAATTAATTTTGAAAGAATAGGTAGTAAGGATATTCATGGAGTGAAGAGATAGTAAAACTCCTACTGGCGGCTGACCAAAGAGGAATTGGAGCTAATCGAAAATGGCAGCTAAAGAAGCAATTATCATCACAGACAAAGATGAGATGAGAAAATGGACAAGGAGTATGAGAGCCCAAGGCAATACAATTGGCTTAGTACCCACCATGGGCTACCTCCATCAAGGTCACCTTTCTCTAATCCAAGAAGCACACAATCAAGCTGACCTTATAGTTGTCTCCATCTATGTTAATCCAGGTCAATTCTCACCCAATGAAGATCTTTCAACATACCCATCTGATTTTGAAGGCGATATCGAGAAACTCAACTCTGTACCTGGTGGGGTTGATGTTGTATTCAACCCCAAAAATCTGTATGACTATGGGAATTCTCTAATTGGAAATGGGTCTGATAGGAATTTAGAGGAGAGTGGGGGAATGATGGTATCTTGTGTTGAGGATAAAGGGATGGGGCATGAAACTTGGGTTAGAGTTGAAAAATTGGAAAAGGGATTGTGTGGGAATAGTAGGCCTGTTTTCTTTAGAGGGGTTGCTACTGTTGTTACCAAGTTGTTTAATATAGTTGAGCCTGATGTTGTCGTCTTTGGTAAGAAGGATTATCAGCAATGGAGGATTATTCAGAGAATGGTAAGATTTGCTAAAAACTTCCTCTTGTTTTTTTCTGTTGAAATGTTGGATGACTTTATTTGTGCTAGCTGTTTGGATGTTTGGATGGAGGTATTATAAGTTATCAATCCCCTATTCTTGCATGTATATGGATAACTTATCCCATTACTAAGGTATATGTCTAATGCGTTCAACCAAACGCAAACGCACACTGAGATTATTATACTTTATAGCTCACACCAAACAACTCCTAAGTAGTAAATTTTATGGTAAAAGATAGATGTTATCTCATTAATAGTTTTTTATTATGGACTCTCAAAAGATGGCCACAATAATCCCTTTGCTGTATCTAAGAATTCTTCGGGTTTAGCATTTCTATGTGGTCAATTTTGAATTTTGTTTCTTTTTTAATTAGCTATAAGCACTATGGTCCAATTTAATTGATTTCTCGAAAATCCAATCATTCAATGAAGGTGTATATCCAGTAAGGAACAAAATGAATAAGTGAATGAAGGGAGTGAGGTGATGGAGTTTGTTCAGATTTGCAATGCACATCAAAGTCTTAACTTTTGCATTGCTACTATTTACTGGTTTCTTCAACTTTGGTAAGCATTTATCATCGAAAACTTCAATTCCGCCAGTGGCAATGATTTCTTTATGTCGGCTTTGGAGGTTATGGAATGAGAGTGGAGTGATGAATGATGAGTTTGATGTTGGTGGTTGATCTTGAAGTGTGGATGGATGGATGGATGGATGGTGGTAAATGAGATGGATGTAATAAAAAATGATGTTGGTGGCGAATTTAGCAGCAGTCGTTGCTTTCACTGTCGAAGACGTTTTTTGTGGTTGGAGTTTTCTATTTTGTTTTCCTGATTGAAACACACAAGTTAAGGAAAGAAAAGAACCTTTTTTTCTACTGTTTACCTGCCAGTCATTTCTTGGTCACAATTTTATATCAAAACGTTTGTAAAGCACACTCTTTGTTTTAATGAGAGATTGTGACTTAGATGTTCAATACACACATTTAAATAAGTGTTGAAGGTTATAATAGGAACAAACTTTAGTTTAGGTGTCAAAATGAAAATTCATGGCAACTTTAACGGGCAACTTATGTATTTGGCCATCTAACATCTATCAGTGTAACAACAACAACAACATACCTAGTGTAATCCTACAAAGTGGGGTTTGGAGAGGATATAGTGTACACAGATCTTACCCACTACCTTAGAGGTAGAGAGGTTGTTTCCGATAGACAACATCTATCAGTACATGCTACTAGGTTAAAGGGATTTTATTTTTACCCCAATGACTGTTAATAACATTAACTTTTTGTTTGCCAATAGCTTGATTTTGATGATGGGTTTATTTGCTCTTTTGATTTGTATTAAGAGGGGAGTTGAGTGTCTCAGATAGTCATGTACCGATTTGTTATCTTTGGGGATCTTATGAAGAGAACAAATGGTGCATTTAGAAGCTTTGGCACTATATTTGTCATTATGAATGATGTTTTGGTGGTGCTTAATCTATTTTAGGAATTGGCTAAAAATGCAAAATTATTTTTTCTACTTTTTCGATTTCCTATGACTTTGATGATTAGTTGAAGATAGAAAATTCAATATCTTCCTGCATCAATTTGTGAATTCTGGATGAAGAGATAATTGAAATACTCCACCCTGTCAATACGTAATTACTGTGCTGGAATTTACCGTACTGGACCAAACTCTGAAAGTTCAATATTTGGTATCTACTTTCAATTACCGAATACGAATTAGGGAAACCAAACTTTGGAAATACCGAATACCACCCCTAAATATGGCCCATATCTGCCCCTCTGAAAGTAAAAGTGCTAACCAGGAAGATGTTGAAATGTTGCTTGGTTTTTGTTACTTTGCTAGTCTTAATCAAGTAGTATGCTTTAGAGCTGAAGTCTGATGTGATTTTTAATTGATAGTCTCCAACATAATTCTATTTCAGGTCCGAGATCTTGATTTTGGGATAAAGGTGATTGGTTCTGAAATAGTACGAGAGCATGATGGCCTTGCAATGAGTTCCCGTAATGTGAAGCTTTCACCTGCGGACAGACAAAGGGTGCTTCTTCTGCTATCATTATCTCTTAGTATATATGATGATAAAAACCTGCTTCTTAGATATACTCCCGCCGTCCCATTTTGTGAGGTAGTTTGACTCGGCACGGAGTTTAAGAAAGAAAGGAAGACTTTTAAAACTTGTGGTCTAAAATGAATTATAGAAATTTGTGTGGCTGTAAATCAGTTCATTAAAGGTAAAATAGATATTTTATAGTCAAATTATTACTTAATATAGAAATGTGTTATTCTTTTTGGGACTAACTAAAAAGAAAAGCAAGTCTCATAAATTGGGACAGAAATTGGGACAAAGGGAGTACTAATTATGACAAATTTAGCTTATTCAGAATCAAAATATCTAGGATAATGCATGCAAAAACTGATTTCCTACTAAGGTTCTCTTTATTATTGTCTGATTTTTGTGTTAATTGAAACTTTTTGCTTGTTCTACTACCCCACAGGCTTTATCAATTAGTCGTGCGCTGTCTAGAGCACAAGTTGAAGCAGAAAAGGGTCAGGTCAACTGCAGGGAGCTGATAAATACTGCCATTCTTACCATATCTGAAGCCGGTGGAACGGTTGATTATGCTGAGGTGAGAACTTAAAGAAAAATAATGTCTTTCATATAGATATAAACAACAGAATATACCAACTGGTAACTCAATTACTTAAGGAAGTATGGCATAATCTTGCCAATTGTGCTTTCAAGGTCCTCTAGCTGTAACATATATTTACCAATAGAAATACATGAGTACCATACATCGGCCTTATTAAGGAGCGAGTAACATGATAAAGCTCTCTAGTCACACCACTTCTCGTTAACTACCCTCTTGAACTAGTACACATTACCAGTATTTGGTATGTTAGTGTCTTGGAAGCTTTATCTGGACATGAACCTGTGCAATGTTCCACAATATTTTTGTTTAGCAACATGAAGGTCATCTTCAATACAAATAAAAAGTTCTTTTTGATTTCTTGGTTTTGTTTTACCTCAATGCTGACACTTTCCTTGCATCAGATTGTGGATCAAGAAAGTTTAGAACCAGTGGAAACAATCAAGAGACCAGTTGTATTTTGTGTAGCAGTATGGTTTGGAAAGGTCAGGCTTATTGACAACATGGAAATAGATGTATAAATTGAGATGCATGGAGCCACTAAATATACAGTTACCTTGGTTTGCAATGACTTTTTCTCAAAGAAATTTGCTTATAATTACATAAAGGTATGAAAAGTTATACTCCCTCCGTCCCATTTTATATGAGTTAGTCTGACTCGCACAGAGTTTAAGAAAGAAATGAAGACTTTAGAAACTTGTGATCTAAAATTAGTGATATTGTGATAGATATTTGTGTAACTATAAATCATTTATTTAAGAGTAAAATGAGTATTTTAAAGTTAAGTTGTTATTTAATATAGAAATGTGTCATTCTTTTATAGACCGACTAAAAATGAAGTAAGTCATAAAAACTCGGACAGTAATATTTATACCATTGAACGAAAATTCTTTTAAGTCCAACTTCATTAAATTCAATTATGATAGCTTGTAAAATTCTTAACAATTAATGAAATGGGCTTTAATAAGTTATGCTTATTGTGGTGCATTACTTTTGTAACGAAGGTTGTAGAAGATATGTAAGCATATCTATTAAAAAGCAATCAAATGATAGAAGAGGTCAATATGTTGATGGAAAGATTTTGGGTATTCATGTTTTGGTTAAAAATTGATCCAATAGGACATTAAATTATAAATTAATTTTTATTTGATTTGGTTCAGTTTGGATTAGAATTTTTTTTAAATTGATACTATTTGAATAACAAGTCACAATGATAAATTATATTAATTATAAGTTATAGAATATATAGAAAATGATCAAAATTACCCCTGAACTATGCAAAATAGATCAATTATACCCTCTGTTACATTTTGGGTTCAAAAAACCCTTGCCGTTATCCCAAGAGATCACAAATACCCTCAAGAGTTAACACCCCAAATTTTTAATGACGTGGCAAGCCACATGAAACTACTCCCTCCACCTAAACTGACAACTAGGATTCCCACTAACCCATCATCTTCCCAAATTAAATTAAATTCCCCTTTCCTTCATTATTCATTGTTGACTTCTTAAAACTACCGTGTTCTACCCTTACCATCAGTGAGACCCTTTTTTTTTATTTCCTGAATTCAATTAGTGATAATTTAATATTACACCTCTAAAACCAAAACAAGTTATTCATCTTGTCCAAGTGACAGAAGTTTTATCTTCAATTCCCATCATGAAGTAGTGTATATGACCACAAAGAAGAGTAACAATCTTCAAAACTAAAAACCTTATCAACAAATAAAATTTACTGGAAATTCATTGCTTGAAAACTAAATTAAAAAGCTCATTGCTTGAAACTTTAATGAAAAATATATAATTTTTCTCTCAAAACTAGGGTTTGATTTGGGAGGATGAATTGATGGTTAGCAAGAATGAGTTAGTGGGAATCTTAGTTGGCAGCTTAGGTGGAGGGATCAGTTCCACGTGGTTTGCCACATCATTAAATATTTGGAATGTTAACTCTTGAGGGTATTTGTGATCTCTTGGGATAACGGTAGGGGTATTTTTGATCCCAAAATGTAACAGAGGGTATAAGTGATCTATTTCACATATTTCAGGGGCAATTTTGACCCTTTTCCGTAGAATATATTATATTTTACGAATAATTACACATACTTTGTATATTTTTTTCATAAACTTTTTATTCATCTTTAATAAGTTGATGAACTTTACACCTTAATTTCATTTGGCGGAATGACCTGAGAGACCCTTGTACTTGACTCTGTTTGTAAGTTGGACCCTTGTACTTATGACTTTGTCAACTGAACCTTTAAACTCATTCAAACAAGATATTTTAAACTCTTTTCTCATCTTGTGTGTGCGTGTAGTACACTTGTTTTACCCATGAAATTTCACGTTATTTTTTAATAACACTTCAGTATTATTATTATTTTATAATGACACATCAAAAATTAAATATTTAAAAATAAATAATATTTAAAAAAAAAGTGCAATTTCTCTCTCTCACTATACTCATTTTCCATATTCCCTCTTCATCTTCTTACTCCCCACCGTTTACCCTTCCCCCAAAAAATAAAAAATCACCATTTTTCATCTTTTTCACTTTAAATTTTTTTCTATATATTATAATTAGCTCTTACACATTTTTTTGAGTTCTATTTATTTAGATTTGATAAAAAGATATATCGAGAGAACTTCAAATTGAAAAAAGAATTATATCTTTTTAAGTAAATTTAAGCAATAAATCTTGAAAAATTAAGTTTTAGAAAAGGTGAATGATATACTTTTTAACAAAAGCTTTTTTAATTTTTTTTTTGTATGATTATGGTAATCGGGTGTATGTCGAAGAAGAAAAGAAAAGAAAAGGGGTAGGGGTGGGGTGGGTGGGTGGGTGGTCTGGGGATGAAAAGAAGAGGAAAAAGGTGGGGCTGGGGGCTAGGCTGAGAAGAAGAAGAGAGAAGGGGTGGGGGTGGGCGGTGGAGATGGAGTTGGGTGAGCTGAAGAAGAAGGAGCTTTTGATATTTATTTTTATTTTTTTTAATTTGTTTTTTTTTATTATTATTTTGTCTTATAATTTTGAGATTTTTAAAAATAAATAAAATTGTATTCAACGCATGTGATAACGCGTTTGTCCAACTAAATCATTTTAATGTCACATAAGTTTGGTCAATGGTCAAAGGGGTTTTAAAAATAGAGTTTCAACATGTTTAAGGGTTCATTTGGCAAAGTGATGAATATAAGGGTTCAACTGACAAACGGAGTCAAATACAGGAGCCTCTCAGGTCATTACGCCATTTCATTTCTTCGGAAGAAAAAATCATGAATCCAAACCCATTTATTCAATGAAATAACTATGAAATTTAGCCTCTCTTATCAAGTTTATTCATTTGATTAAAGCTTAAAGATCTTAGATATTTTCTCCATAATCCAAGAAAATTATAATAAAAACTTAATAATGGATCATAAGTGGGACAGGATGAAAATTTCCTTTCTAATTGTAGGGCAAAAAAGAAAACATAATGGTATCTTTAGAAACAGAAAATTTGAATCAAATCACCAATCAAGTCACTGGATGTAGGAATTGAATCAATATAATTGTGTATAGATAATGTATGACTATGTATCAATGATGTATATACATTTATATATTTTGTTTACATAATATTTATACATAGCAGATCAATTTCTTTCCATCTCTATTAACTCAAATAACTTTTTAGTAGTCTCAAAATTTAGATATGAGCTCCTCTCAATGTTTTGAGTCTTTTAATATATTATTTACTCGAAATGATTCACGATTACAATACATTGATTTTAAAAATCGAGCTTTGAACACAAAGGTAGATAAGATGTAACAAGTATTTTTTTGTCATGTAATTTTGTTTTAGATGAGCAAGTTTTTGATTTAAAACCAAAAAACGTAATTGCTTGGATCCAGGAGGTATGTTCATTTTTTTTTTAAATATTGTTTTTGTTTTGTGTGTATGTTTTGAGTATAATTTTGTCTTTTGTTATATGAAAAGTTCATATACTTTTACTTCCATATGCTCTGATTGATTCAGAAGACAATGCATTATTGACCTGATTCTTTGAGAGAATTTAGGGAGGGATGGGCATGGTATGGTATATATCGAAATATTATACTATAATGGGAATTTTAATATTGTGGTTTTGATATTATGGTATTTGTGTGGTATATATATATATATATTTGGTACGGTATTTGGTATTTAGATATAACATATCGAAATATCGAATACCATACTGAAGTATATAGTTACATAAATAACATATACATTATTAAAACACTAACAAATATGCAACCTAGTATCAGTATAAACTAAATGTTTAAAAGTTAAAACTTTGATTACTTTATTTTGATTGAAATGTATTTGAATTGTACGTAGTTGATAAACAAAAGGAGTTGTATGTACTTTATTTTACATATATATTTCTACATGTGTAATGTGTTAGTATGATACAATTGAAACTTTTTTTTAATAATGTGGCTAGTAAATTTAAACAAAGACAAATTACAAAAAGAAATAACATAAAGAGAAAAATACTGAAAAACAAAATAATACTCCCTATGTCCTAATTTATGTGGTGTTTTTCATTTTTTGAGAGTCCAACAGTTTAAGTTTGACCGAGAATTTGCGCATGAAATCTTCGAATTTTTCGAAATGAAATTTATATATTTGTAAACTACGTCAAAAGTACTATAAGTCACAATAATTGACAATTCAAAATATTCAAAAGATATATGAAAAATTTACGGTAAAAAATAAACTTATTTGAATCTTGAAGTCCGAAAAGTGCCACATAAATTGAGACGGAGGAAGTATAGCTTTAGATTGAATCCAAAAACAATAGGCCTTTTACTAGGTTGAAAAATGTTGCACGTAGTGGGAATCAAACTCGAACTATTTCAGCTAACAATGAATCCCTTGGCTAGTGAGCTATGCTTCTCTTCAGTGTTGAGGGGATTCATTTTAATATATATACTCATAAAAAACAAAACTTTACCTTATATATACTAATTTTTCGACTCAAGGGTTCAACCCCTGAGCTCCACGTAGGTTCGCCCCTGAATATGTGTACATACTGGGCACACTTACTATGGAGCAACAACAGCGGTAAGCTTACGTTTTCATGTTGTACAACTATTTTAGAAGTGAAAGGAGGAGGAAAGCAAGAAAGAAATAAGGAAGAAGAAAGGAAGGAGGAAAGCAGTCCTCCTTCCTTCTTTATGAAATTTTTTATTTGGTAATAGCGATAGAATTACTTTTTTTACTTTTTTGTATGTCAAATAATTATATATCTATTTAGAAAGATGATGCTGGAATATTATTTCTGAAAAGAGCAATTAATTACGAGAAGAATATTATATCAAGATATAATTAATATTGTTATAGTCAGAAGATATACAAAAGATAAAGATAATAAAAAAAAATGCTTTTGATATCGTCAATTAGAACAAACTTAAATTGAAAAAGCATGATACATTAAAATTTAATTGACATAAATGATTGGAAGATCACAATAGAATTGGTCAGAGAGTATGTATTTTGAGTTTATTCGTTAAGAATCTTATGGTTACATAAGAAAGTTTGATATTTTTATTTTAGGTGTAACAAAATCAAAGTTTGATATTTTTATCTAACCAATGCTTACTTATTAAGTAGTTGCTTTTGTTTGGACAATATCATGTGTACAAACACTTGGTTTGTTCTTTCTTATTTTAATTTTTATTTATTTGGAATATTGACTTGGGAGCTCAAATCACACAATGAAACTTTCAAAGAGAGCGGTTGAGATGAGAATAAGGAGGGATGTGTTTATCACCAAAGAACTAATTTGGATTCAAAAATTATAGATCTGATAAGGAGATTGTTAGAGCAATATAGAGATAAAAGAAAAGATTTTGCATATGGATGTATGATAAAGTGTCTATGGATGTTATGTGGAAATATTTGGAGTTTAGAGGTGTACATATGGCTTACATCAGGACAATTAAGGATATGTATAATGGAGTCAAGACCCTGATAAGATCAGTGAGAGGTGACTTAGAATTTTTTTAACTGTGATGGGTTGCATCAAGGATTAGACCTTAGCCTACTTTTATTTTTCTTAGTGATGAACGAATTAACGCGGCATATTTAAGAGGAGGTACCATAATATATTTTTCGCAGATGACATGTTATTGATTGAAGAGATGCGCAGTGAAATTGACAATAGGTTAGAAGTTTGGAGACATACCTTATAATCCAAAGGTTTCAGGTTTAGCAGGACTAAAACAGAGTATTTTGAGTGCAAATTTTGTGACATAATGCATTAAGCGGAGTTGGAAGTGAAGTTTGATACAAAAATAGGGACAGGTTCACTACGGTACCGATTCATTTGAACCGTATACATCCAATGAGCAATATAAATTTTTGTGTACAAAATCATTACAATTACAATAAAGATATGAACCCATAACTTTAAAATATTATTAGTTCAATGCTAAGAATATTAAATAATGAAATCATAAAATTTAAATTCTAGATCCGCCTTTGTACACAAGTCATACCCTAGAAAGGTAGTTTCAAGTATTTTGAGTCTATAATCCAAAAAAAATGGAGTGATTGATGATGATGTCATACATTGTATTGGAGCGGGATGGACAAAATGAAGGTTCACGTCTGAGGTACTGTATGATAAGAATGTGTCACCAAAGTTCTACAAAATGATAGTTAGATCAATAGCGTTGTATGAACAAAGTGTTGACAGTCAAGAACATACACGTTTAATTTGAATATAAAGATAGCGGAGATGAGGATGCTCAGATGGATGTGTGGACACACTAGTAAAAGATAGAATTAGGAATGAAGTAATACAGGACAAGGTTGCTTCCCTGGTGAAAAAAATGAAGAAACCAAGGTTGATATAGTTCACTTATGTGGAAAGGAGGTGTTGATGCACCGGTAAGGAGGTGTAAGAGGTTGGCTATAAGCGATTTTAGAAGGGGTAGAGGTAGACTGGAGAACTTGGAAGAGGTGATTAGACAAATTATAATACACATTTTTAATTTATTAAAAATATGACCTTAGATAGGATAGTATAGAGACCGATGATTACGATGGTAGATAGCAGAGTGAAATCGGACTTTCATATCGGATAGGGAGGGGGTTAGTCTCCTCTTCTCATCTTCCATTTATTTAGTAGTAGTATTTTATATTTGTGTGATATCTTTATCTTTATTTTTACTACTTCATATTGTTCATCTGTTTTAATTATCTTGTTATTTTATTTTTGTAACTTGGCTTTGATTATTATTCTATTAAATCGATGATCTATCAAAAATAATGTATGTCCCATAAAATTTACATACACCTTATCCTCACAAGACTCTACTCATAATTTGATTGGATTTGTTGTTGTATTGATTTAAGGATCATCACAAGAAGATATTATTTCATATAATTTAATATGAATAACGCAAATAGATTATATCAACCTCTAATATTTTGTAGATTCTTCACTCAATGTTACTTCCTTAACACTACCTATGTTATCATAACCAATTTATTTTCATCATTATAGAAATGGAATAAACAACACTTTCATCCATCCTGAATTTAGGCACAAGGAACCTCACAGTATCCTTAACATTTAAGTACCATCAACTTTCCTGGCAATGCAGCTTTAAGAATTCAATTAGAGGAAACAAAAATTACAGTAGTTCACATATGAAGGCACGCAAGAACACACCTTCTCTACTAGCTCTATTAACAGTATTTTATTTTATTTTCTATCCAATTCAGAACCAATCAAACAACAATATCAAGTATGTGGTCTGGTGAAACTAAGAAGGACTCTTTCAATAATATACTCAGAAGAATTCAGCATTACAGGCTATACAGGAAGTGTCTCATGATACAGAGAGGATAGAGCAAAAGACATCATAATAAAAGAAGAAAAGAATTATAAGGAACTGAAACGCCAGTGCTACAAAGATTTAAGTGCCACAATTTTCAATCAACATCCAGCCTAGTAAGATGAGAAACCGCACTAGTGACAATTGAAACCACCACACACTGACAAAACTATGATCAGAATCAAGGCAATAATAATCCCCAAAACTATAAGCTTGATCTTCATGTTCTGCAACCACATCTTCCTCCTCATTGTTGTTCCTTGTGTCCTGAAATCTTGTGCCTGCAATAAAACAACAATTTCATTCCCATATTTCATGTTCAGATGGAACAAAAGAGGAAAACAATATAACACACAAGTACAAGTTCAGAAAGAAAGAAGGTAGCAGGAAAAGGAAACAAGTAGGTGTGTAATGATGTAATAACAGGTCATGGGGTCCAGCCCACTGGAGCAAATAAACCTTTACCTAAAGTTGCCAACAAAGTTAAAGAGGTCACTAACCTTTAGTTGTGTATGTATTGGATGAAATCGAAATTATAGTTATCTTAGCAATTGCAAAATATAATATGTAAAAATAGACAAATGACTGCCCAACAGTACTTTCCCACCTACAATTTTTTACTAATGATCTGAACTAAACCATTAGAAATATCTTGAAACAAAAAATATGCAGCAAAATCATTAAACCTTCAAGTTCACTAAGTAAAATTAATTCAAACCACATTTAATTTGCTGAAACTAGTAGTACATAGTACACGTCATGTGCTACAAGTCAAAAAAAAGATGAATCTTACTGATTGTGGCTCCTATTCATATAACTGGGAATGGAGATTCATCCATCTACGCTCAAGACTCAAATATTTAAGAAACAGGACATTGAATGGTCATTGCATTACAAACCTGTGAGCGAAGATTCTCAGTCTTATCCACCAAAAGTTCAATCTTCTCCCCACGATCAAGAACCTACAAGGACACAGTTCTCATCAACAAATCAAATCCACTTCCAGATTCTCAATCCTTTTCCAAGACCAAAACATAAATATGTCCTCTAGAACAGTACATTCCAATAAATATTTTTTGTACCTTTTCAATGTTTTCCATCATCACACCTTTAACTTCTGAAACCTGAGCCTTCACCTTTGCAAGCTTACTGATTTCCTCTGGATGATCTACACAGTACTGCATCTGCTCCTTCAGTTTGGGCCTGTAAATTATCATTTTGAATGAAGGGATCTATCACTTTCAGTATTACCAACAATTATAGAGGAGAGGGGGAAAGAGAATAAAAAGAAAATGAAATTTACCCGAACTCCCTGTTTAAGCTGTTAGCAACAGCTGTAGCAGCCTTGCCTCCACCATATTTCTTGGTAAACTCTTCCTTGGTTCTCTCCAAAAACGCAATTGGGATCTGTCTTCCAACAGATTCCACAGCAACAACACAGTATGCTGTTTGTACAGAGGGTATAACAATGTCAGCATGAAAAAAGACGCGGAAGAAACGGAGCATTACATATTATTTGTCAGGTAATCAATCATCATCTAATTGGACATAAAGAGCATTCAAAATTACAAATCAGAGTCTGAAGAAATATCACAGACTGAAAGATGTGCAAAATACGAGGGTACATAAACTTCTTCTAGAAACAGGAGAAACGATTCAAATCAGATTTGTTGTTCACTTCAATTTGAATAAAAATATACTACTCGAATTTGTTATGTTGAAATCTAAAAGCAGTGTGTAGTTGCTTCACAATTCAAATGAAAATCTGTAAATGAGAAAAACCAGTAGTTTACCTTGTCAAATTACAATTTATGAATTAAAGGTACACTGCCAGTTAATCTTATTAAGAAAAAGACTGAAGAAAATATAGGCTATATTGAAGACGTTAGCATGATAAATCCATAACGACAGATGTACAAGAAATTTACACAAAAAAAAATGATATCTTCCAAAACAGTCCATATCTACTTTTTTGATAACCGAGAAATCCGTCTGTGACCTGCCCTTTAGACCAATCACAGCCTTCTAAACTCGATGGATAATGGGCCCACCCCTCTACCCTTCTCCACTTACATACCGGGTTTTGCTTTGCATGGTGTGGGGTTGAACCTGCGACCTAAACCACAAATCCTCCACCTTTTGCCACTTGAGCTAGGCCTTGGGGGTCAGTCCATATCTACTTTCTCTGCTAATTTCAGGGAAATTTTCACATCTTACTTAGGTAGATCTTCTTTTTTTAAAAATAAAAATGGTGTTTTGACTCCTGACCAGTTTGAGTGTAACTTGATGTCTATAGTCCATATCTTCTCCTCTGCTAATTACAGGGAAATTTTCATATTTTACTAAGGTAGGTGCAGTTCATATCTCTCCTCTGCTAATTACAGGGAAATTTTCGTATCTTACTAAGGTACGTGTTCTTTTTTCAAAATGAGCGGTTTCCCGGCAAAGTTGACCGCACCTCGATGACTATTCCACCAGGTACCTCTTACCTGCACAAGTATAGGTAACTATGTCCACCAAGGCCTATGCAGATGGAAAGAGTGTGTATATGTAAAATTGTAAATGAAATCAAACCGATCTAAAGCAAAATTAAGCACTAACAAAACCAATTACCAATATAATATTACTTATCCGTATTCTACTAAGATCTTAACTGCACTACTCAAAAATCAAACACAACCAACAGAACAATAACAACAGCAATACCCTGTGTATGCATACCTTACCCCACCAAGAGGTTGTTTCCAATACAGGAAGGAGGGGAAAAAAAAGCAAAAGATGAAAAAAACTTGGCAACAAAATGTAGCGGATCCAGAGCAAAATTCTGCATTAGCTAAACTAATTACCACAAAAATTAATTGTTACTTACTAGATACTAGTAGTATTTAACAAAGATCTAGGGTCTAGACTGACTATTCCGAAATCGAACTCAGTAACAGAACAAGGAGAATAAGGAAAAAATATGAAACAATAACCGAAATGAGTGAGATCCAATGGAAAATTCCGCATTAACTAAACTAATTAGCACAAAATTTATTATTATTACCCGGTATTCCACAAGATCTAAACAGCACTAATTTGAAATCAAACAATCAACAGAACAATGAGAGTAAACAAAATCCAAGGAAAGCAGCCGCGCAACAAGAAAAACAATAATAGATGCAAGGATGACAGGATCAGGAAAATCCATTAGCAAAAATATCAGAAGTGAAAGAGAAAAAGAGAAGAAAAATGACTTACTGAAGCCTTCTTCGACGAGATAGTTGAAAGTATGGCCATCGCAGTTATAGGTGAACTTGTTATTGGAAGCAGGAAGTTTCTGGAGGCACTGTGAAGCTATACTTGTGAAATTACCGGTGAATTCAGTGTATTCGGCGAGAATTACAGTTCCTCGCGCAACGAAACTGTAGATCAGCGATTGTTGCCCCATTTTTCCTCTGTGTGAAAAAACCAAAACCCTAGCTGGTATAGTAAGCGGTAGAGAATTTGAGAGAGAGAGAGAGAGAGAGAGAGAGAGGAGAAATAGAAATGCGTATGAAGAGGCAACTGAAAAGGATAAAAAGAGGGAAGCGTGACGAAGATGAATTTTAATTTTTGAGACGCTGGGCGGGGTACGGCTGCCTGGGTGTGGGCGAACTTTCCTTTCCTAGTATGTCTTAAGTTTTTTTTTTTTTTTTTTTCACCCGGTGTTCCAAGTTTATGTGTGAGACTAATTAAATTTGAATCATGTACGGTAAAATTTATTCAGAGGGGTGTTTTCAATTTATTTTTTTTTATCATAACTCAAATTTGAGACTTCTTATTAATGATGAAATAATCTCACCACTAAACCACAATGTATATTAGTGTAAGTATGTGTTTTGTTTCCATTATTTTAATTTATACTTTTTATGTTCAACAATAGTTGTCGACTGTTGATTTGATACATAAATTAAGAAACAATAAATGATAAGGGTAATTTTATCAAATCACTTTTATTAAATATAAGTCATCTAAACATCGAAAAATGAAAAGTATTTAATAGCAAAAATAAAATAGACGCAATATGATAAATTATTCATGATTTTTATAAACTGGATGGACAAACATTGCTGGACATCTCAAAATAGTATAATGTATAATTAAAGATGATGGAGGGAGTGTAATTTGTTTGACCTATTTATTTTTCTAATTTTTTTTAACAAATGATATTTATTTATTTTTTAGCAATTTTTTAATTTTAATTTTTTCACATGATATTTTTTTATGACTATAGTGTTCAAATCAATTTTCGGGCACTTTAATTAATTCTTTGAGATACATGTTACCTCCCACCAACAATAGTTACCAACTAACTCTATCTATCAAGGCTAAGACAAATGAAAAGAATTACTTAGTATTTTTTGTCTCCTCTGGAAATTGAATCTCACACCTCATGATTCTTGATCATTTTATTAATTTAAGATCACAAAATTAAAAAATATTTTGGTATATTTTAAATTTAAGACAAATAAAATATCCTTTTTATTTTTTTATACTTTATGTCAAATTAAATTATGTGAAACAAATTAAAACAAGAAGTAGTACTTTTTCTTTGATTTTTCATCCGATATTCATTATTAATATTGGAATTTGACTAAATTTAAATTTACTCCAAAAAATCTCATATTAAAGGTAAAACATTCTCTAATAAAAGCACTTCGTAAATAGGAAGTAGTGATTTTTATTCTTCTTTGTGAAAGGAAAAAAGAGCGTTGCTTTCGTTGGGGGCTGAAACTGAATTGTTATTGAAAAACATCCTTGTGTGGCCCCAGGCGTTTAACACCTATGTTGCGAATATTAATTTTGTTGCCAAAATTTGAAACGGATTTCTTAGATATTGATTATACGCGCATGCTGTAATTAATTAATAATTAAAATAATAATATCAGATTTAATAAATGTTGAAATCCAACCATTCTACTTTTTCTTCACATTTGTCATTTCCTCACCTTTTCTTCCTGTGAGAAAAAATGAAAAATTGAGAGCTACTAGAAGATTGGTGGTCATATTGGGATTATTTTGTCAAATTTTATAGAGAGAAAAGTATAACTAGTATACTCTTATGTATTTTCTGGAAGCCTTGTTAATTTCTTCTTGTTTTTTCAACTATTAATTTTCATCAATTTATCTTTAAGTATATTGAATTGAATTGAATAGTAGTACTTGTTTATAGTTTCTTGACTATGCAAAAATTCAATTATTTAAATAAGGATATATTTGAAAAAATAATCAATATCTTATATATTAATCATGTGAAAAATTATTTATTTTGGAATAAATATAAACGTTTAAAACACTACTGCTTCCATCCAAAAAAATAGTTATTCAAAAATTATACGAAAAGAACTATAAATTGCATTTTTTTGCATATCAATATGATGAAAAATACATCGTAAAATATTAGTCAATTTTTTTATAATTCAACTCTAAAAAGAGAAATTATGACAATTAAAAGTGGACGGAGGTAATAGCTGCTAATTTTCAATAATATTAAAATATTTGAAGTGACTATATCAATAGTCTTACTTTCACTATATTACGATCATTAAAATCAATTTTATTAAGTTATACTCTTTTTTTTCCTGAATTACTTGTTCTCAATTAATTACATAGATAATTACTTAACAAGCATGTGAAAAATGTACGTAGAAATTCTCAACCTGTAGGTAATTGTAATTATCTGAATTAATTTTGAAAGGTACATATTTTTATTTTCTCAGTCAACTATTAAATTAGTTTCTTTCTTGCGCACTGCGTGAAACCATCTCTAATGAAATAACATTAAGGAAAATAAAAAAAATGTCATGTGAAAAAATTAAAATTAAAAAATCACTAAAAAGTAAATAAATATCATCTATTAAAATAAATTTAAAAAATAAAATGTTTTCCTTTAAACCGGCTAACGTCAAATCAGGTCTCTGATATCAAATCAATGTCAATATTAATTACTCCCTCCGTTTAAAAAAGAATGACCTCCTTTTTTTTAGTCTGTTTAAAAAAGAATGACCTCTTTCCTTTTTTGGTAATATTTTAATTTCAGATTTCCACGCGACATGTTTAAAGCCACAAGATTGAAGGGCAATTTAGTACATTTGACATAACTTTAATTTAGGACCACAAGATTCAAAAGTCTTCTTTATTTTCTAAAACTTTGTGCCAAGCAAACCAGGTCATTCTTTGTGAAACGGAGGGAGTATTAAAGTTTAAATTGAAATTTGAGTTATTTTATTGCAATAAAAAATTTACATTATCAATATAGTTTACGGAAAATATATTTGGCAGGACACTTTTTTGGCACGAAATGGCACCATCTTACTTTTTCAGGGTAAGGTCGTAATTTCGTAGGAATGGGAAGGGTGATAGGGTAAATTCATTTTTTGTTGTATCCAAAGTACTCTCTAAAGTAAAACCACTAAAAGAAAAGTCTTAGGCCTCATTTGTTTGCACTTAATGAAAGTCTGAATCTTAATCATTCAGATTCAGTCCATTAAGTGTTTGATTTTTAGGTCTGAATCTGAATGATTCAGATTCAGCCCATTATGTCCATTAGTTTCTTTTTTCAAAAAGCCTCTTAATGGACCTGAAAAGGTCTGAACGGATTAGAACTGCAGGAAATTCTTAACACCATTCAGACTTATTTAATAAGTTATAAAATAATTTTGTATCACCTCTCTCAGTCTATGCGTGACTTTTGCTCTCACAACTACAAATTTTCTTCCTCTCTTTTCTCAATCAAACACCAATTTTTGCCTCTTGAACTGGTAAGTTTTCATAATCTTTACAAGCAGTGGTGGAGCCAGGATTTTTAATAAGGGGGTTCAAAATCTAAAAAAATAGACATACAAGTAACCGAAGGGGGTTCGACATCTACTATATATACTTAAAAAATTATTTTAACCATGTATAAATCATATAATTTTTCACTGAAGGGGGGTCGGATACCCCCCTTCATTCTAAGGTGGCTCCGCCACTGTTTACAAGTATTTTTTTTATATTAATAATTTTCTTAGGGTGTATTGATGTTTGTCAAGAACACTTGTTGCAATAATATTTTTAGTGTATTGATGTTCATCAAGGTTTTTGAGTGAAAAAAATACTATTTATAATTAAAATAATAACTATGTATACATATTTGAGGTCTCTTATTAGAATTTTGTCTTAGGTCAATAATTTTATTGAGACTCTTTGTTCATCAAATCTGTTTGTGAGATAACACTAATATATTATTGTTGTTGAACTAGTTTGTGACAAAAATAATGGAGCTCTTAATAATTCTCCATTCCAATCTTCAGTTTCAGCTGGTAAAAAAAGTTTTGGGAAAGAAAAAAACATATTCGTCTGAATTGGAAATTGATGAGAAGATGATTATTGCTCTGGAGTTATTGATTAAAAAAATAGTGCACCTACATTTTAAGAATATATGGAAAAATTAGATGGACTTGGATGTGAAGAGTCATTATACAAGTACATGTGTTAGTATATTTTGTGAAAGTGTCCACTACAAAAAAACATGAATGACGTTAGAGGTCACAAGTTAGAGAATTGTATTAAGGTTATCGGAAAAAAGATAAGAATTCTTTAGTTTTTCTAATTAGCCAAAATGTATGTTAGGCGTTGATAATGTGATACCTTATTTATTACTTTTCAACTAGTATTTATCATATTTATTGAACTTTTTGATATTATATTGTGCCTATAAAATACTTTTTATTCATAAATTTTTTTATGTTATGTTTGATGATAATGATATTTTTTTTAATAAAAAAGTAATATTTTTTGTTGAAATGAATTTTTTATAACATTTATTAATGTAATGTTTGATTTCATATGCACATTCATATATTGAAAACAAACAATAATCATTCAGTGTTCATATTTGGAGACAACATCTTAATATTCAGATGTGTATTCAGATCTAGACACCTAGCTCTTAATGCAAATCTTAATGTTCAGACGTGTATTCAGATTCAGAAGTCTTAATCTTAATGAAAACAAATGAGGCCTTAGACCATCTCCAACCAAACACCAAAATTTACACCAATTTGGTGTAAATTTTGGTGTTTTTGAGCTCCAACCCACACCAATTTTTACAACAAATTTGGTGTGTGAATAGTGTTACACCAAATTTGGTGTAACACTATTCATCACACCAATTCACTTTTTGAATATTTTAATATTATTTCATTATACAAACTTTTAATAAACATTATATAAATTGTATGTTTTAATTAAATCTCTTGTATAATTAATTATTTTTTATGTAATATCTTTATAATATTAATTTTAGATATAAAATTTAGTTTTTTTTATAAAGGCAAAAGTACTCATTACCCCTCTGAACTTGAAGCTTTTTATTCGGTGTACACCTAAGCTATATTCCGTTTTAATTACCCCCCCCCCGAACTTTTTTATTCCTCCATCATGTACACCTTTTTTGTCCACCTGCTCCTATCGTGACTACACGCGCGCGACAGACTGACAAAAGTGGTGATATGGATTTCCACCTGGATAAATAATAGACACCTAGATAAATTAATATGACAAAAAATAAATATCAAACCTTCTCACCTAAAACTTCCGGACCAAACTTCTCACTAAAACTTTCGGACTAAACTTCTCCCTTAGCTCTAAGAACTGTAATCGACGACGTGAAATTCTTGTAGATTTCAAAGCTTTTGGCTCTCTAAGACGTGAAGTTGGTCGATTTCGCGGAGTAAAGGACTGATTTCGCGGAACTCCTTCTGGATTTGGGCCTTCCTAGACGTGAAGTTGGTCGATTAAATTTTAAATTTGTCTGAAATTCTTACCAAGTAAGTGTTGATCTTTGTTTCCTTTACTTTTCATTTACATTTTACCCTATTTTTCGTTTAAGGTTTCACCATAATTCGACTAGGGTTCCGATTGAGTTTTCGACTGATCTTCCAATTAGGAGTTTGATAGGTTTCAACTAGAATTTTCACTTAATGAATGTATTATTACGAACTTTTTCAACTTATGTATGCATGAGTATTAGGGTTTCTGGTAATTAGTTAAAAAAATTAGGGCTTTTTAGTAAAATTAAGATTCTAGGGTTTTGATTTCAATATTCTATTTTGGTATTGTTAAATGTTGGGGTATTTTATAATTTCTTTATGTATATTTGTATGTTGTTGAGTAAAATCAATATTGTAGGGGTTTTAGGGTTCCAATTCATCTATTATGTTTTTGTATTGTTAAATATTATAATTTCCTTGTATAATTGTATGCTTATGAGTAAAATTTGGTTTTGTTGCCTCTGTTTTTCTGTTGTTGTTGCCTCTATTTTGTTGTTGTTACCTTGTACAATATATTGATTATTATTGTGATTATAGGTTGACACTATGGCTACTAAGTACCTCAATTTAAGGTTCAAATTTGGGGGTATCTTGGTGAGTGAGGTAGGTCCAGTATATGTTGGGGGTAGGACTGAATATGTAGAGAATGTGGATGAAGATCATTTGTCAATTCTTGAACTTGCAGATTATGCTAAGTCTTTTGGGATTAGTAAGTTAGGAAAAACTTATGCAGTTCCTCTCTAGGGGGTGATCTGGTGGAATTGAAAAATGACATGGACATTTGTAACATTGCATTATTTATGCATGATGGGGACACACTAGATATTTATGTGTGTGATGACACTATTTTGGAGGATGCGAGTCCCACTGAATGTTAAATTAGTCAATTTTTAAGTCAAGTGGTTGAGTCTTTTAATGCACATGGGAAATCTGATGGTTCTTTAACTGCACAACCAAAAAAACCAGATCTAGGGTTAGGTTTCTTTTCTTCCTTTCCATCTAGTGAAAGAGTTGAGAATGATGGGGTTGCAATGGTCCAACAAGAAATTGATGATGATTATTCTTCAATAAATTGGACTGATATTGAAGAAGAAGTTGAATCTACTGTCTAACAAGGAACTGAACCTTCTATTCAAAAAGAAGTTGAACCAAGTGCCCAAGAAAATGCAGAGGAAGACATAGACAGTGATTCTATTTGTTCTGACCAGTTTATTGACTATGAAAGTGGTGTGCATAATGAGTTGAGGATTGTTAAGGAAGATGTGAGAAAGTTTAAAGAAAGTAGGAGGAGAAAGAAGAAGGAAAAATCAAAAGGTTTTTAGGTGAAGTTGGACCTGATGAAGGGTATGGAGATATTGAAAAAGGCAAAAAAAATTCAAGGGTAAGCTAACAGAGAATGAGCCATACTATGACAGTTCTGATTGTGATAGTTTTCAAAGTGATGAAGAAGAACATGTTTCTGATGATGAACTTGAAGGAGGGAGTTTAAGGGGGAGAAAGAAGAGTAATATAGTTATATATGATTCTATTTGTGATGTTGTAATATGGCAGTGTGATTTGGTATTTGAAAGTGTAAAGGAATTTAGAGAGGCAGTTACAAAATATGCTATAACAAAGAGTTGAGTTAGACAAGTATATGAATGAGAGTACTAGAGTAAGAGTCAAGTGTAAAAGTGATTGTCCATGGTTGTTGTATGCAAACAAGGAAGAGAGGAGTGAGAACTTCACTATCAAGACATACAACCCAAGGCACATATGTACCAGGACTATCAATAATATTTTATGTAATATAAGTATATGAAAGATAGGATTATTTCTCAACCTAGTATAAAAGGGTGGGAAATACAAGATTTGGTGAGGAAAGAGTTGAATGTTCATGTAGGCAAGGCAGTTTGTTTAAAAACAAGAAAAAATATTTTAAAGGAAATTATGGGGGATCATGTGGCAGAATTTAACAGAATCCTAGACTAGAGGGATGTGTTACTCCAAACAAATCCTGGTAGCACTTGTGTTGTGAAGCTTACAAATTCACAATCAGAAAATGGGATGAAACAGTTTCACTCTTTTTATATATGTTTTGATGTTATGAAAAAGGGTTTCCAACAAGGATGCAGAAGATGTATAGGGCTGGATGGGTGTTTTCTAAAAGGAATTTGTAAGGGTCAACTTTTGGTAGTTGTTGCTAAGGATGCAAACAACCAAATGTATCAAATAGCATGGGCAATAATTGGTACTGAAAGCAAGTTCACATGAAAATGGTTCATGACCATTTGGCAAGATGATCTTAATCTAGGAGATGGTTCCCAGATCACTATCATTAGTGATATGCAAAAGGTAACTGAATTTCTTTTTTTTGTTTGTCTTAAATTTAATTTGATCAAAATTTAACAATTTAAGTACAATATAAATTCCCTATCCAAGCTGGGAAAAGGTATAGTTGAAGCCCTTATCAAATACAACAAGGAGAAATGGCGCAAAGCTTTTTTCCAATTTTTTTTCAAAATGTGATAGAATAGATAACAACATGGCAGAGAGTTTCAATGCTTGGATCTTGGGACCTATGAACAAGACTATTGTAACTATGTTGGAAGAAATTAGAGTTAAGGTGATGTACGGTGAGTAAGTCAAGAGTATTTGCTGAAACATGGACATATGAAATATCTCAAATGGCAATGATGGTATTCAATACCAATGTAACAAGATCAATGCAGTGCAACATTGAATGGAATGGTGATGATGGATTTGAAGTGCTAGAAGGGGTATATGATGTTTGCGTAATCAACGACACAACTTTCAATGCAAGTGTCTACGATCGTGCAATAGTATACTAACCCAATCAAGGGTTGGGGTTGAGTCCCAAGGGAGAGATTTTGAGAATTAATAGAAAAATAAAATTTGTTCTAACTAGTCGTAGCTAAAGACATTAATGATTAAAAATATTGTAAATGAAAGGGGGACACAAAAGTGTCAATTAACAATGGGTTTTGTCACAAGTATAGCAAAAAAAAACAGTAAAAATAACAATGAAATATATGAATGAGAGGGGATTCTTGGGATGTGACCGAAATACGGGTTAATCTAAATTGTTGGGTACATGCTTTCGATAGAAAATTTATAGAGTAATAGTGACTAGGCTAAGCTATACGTGGAATAAATTCTCTCTCGAGCAACTTACCCCGTTTCAAATGGGTTCCTCTCGGAAACCCACTTGCCGCATGAAGATCAACCTACGCCTTACCCCACTCACTCTCTCGAGCTGAGTGTTAGGATATGGGACTAGGGCTCACCCTCTCGGCCTGAACCTCATGTCGACCCACTCCTTAGGCCATCAATCTAGTAGTTTTGGTTTCGCGACCTCTCTCTCGAGTAAGCCGAAAACACATAAATAAATTTGTATTTGCAACTACAAATTTGTTAAATTCATCCACAACTACTAGACGAAATCACCATTAAACTACATCTAATCTATCAGCAAGCAAGACCCAACAACAATCTTAACCCATATTCGCTAAATCACACACCAAGAATTAGGGTTTTTAGCCACACATCAAGAGATCAAAATTTATACTTAAATGAGCTTGCATTCAAGTGGGTATGAAGATTTAAGTCTTGTTACAGGCCAAGAATGAAGATTCCAAGAGACCCAAGTCCAAACCCTTGGATATGAAACCCTCTTCTTCTTCAAGTTTTCAAAACCCTCTCAAACTCAGAGCAAAAATAAAAAGTACTAAAAATTATATTAATTGTTTCACACTAAAAATCTGATACTAAAATCTAATCTCTCAACGAGTATTTATAGTTTTCAAAATTTTGTGCTGCAGCGGATCATTCGGCAACATTAGTCAGAATCGCCGATCGTCTCGGTGATTCACCCTTAGGTGCAGTTCATCGTCGTCTTTCACCATCCTTCGATATCATCGTGCTCTGTGTCATTGTGCGACATAGTACTGCTTCGCGGAACTCCTTGGCGATACGCCGATTGCTCCATTTTTCCGCCGACTTGATCATTTCCTTCAAGGCTCAGCACACTGGAATAAAAGGCGAAGTGATACCCTTCGGCAACTCGCCAAGTGGACTCGGCGATCCTCAAGCCTTCATTTTCTTGTTCTTTTCAGCCTCTTCCTTCCTTTTTGCTACGTAGTGTCCATGCTTTCCTTCAAACTTCAAATACCTGAAACTGAAGTGTTTTCATCCGATATTGAGATAAAATGAGCATTTGAGGACACAATTTCTTTTAAAATATAGCCCTAAATGAGTCCAATCTGTGGACTCATCAATATACAAGCATACTGTGAACTTGGGTCAACAGAAATATAGTTGCAGATCTTGGGAATTAAAAGGTATCTCATGTTCACATAGTATAACAACAATGAACCACCTGAACATGGATGCATCACAAGAAATTTCAAGCTGGTATAGAAAAGAGACATATCTGAAGACATATTCTCATTTCATTCAACCAGTCCCAAACATGGAAATGTGGCCTGAAAGCAGAAATCCAATAGTTGAACCACCTGAGGCAAGACAAATGCCTAGTATGCCACCAAAGAACAGAAGATATTGGTGAAGTGAGAAAATCTGGGAAGTTGCCAAGAATTGGGACAATAATGACATGTTCAATTTGCAGAGGAGCAAATCATAACAAGAGGAATTGTTCAAAAAATCATAAACCTAAGTTTACACCAACACCCACTCAAGAGGTACATTCACATTAATTTGCTTTTGTAAATTAGATTAGGTTGCTTATTAATTCAGTCTCTTGTTACATTATTTTTCTACTCACATTAGTCCATCACTAGGAAAAAGAGGGGTAGAGGTCAATATGAAAGAGCAAGCAGCAGCAACACTGGTACAAGAAGTGGTTACAAGAAGAGGCCAAAAGTTGTTGGACAAGGTGTATTTGTTGATGATAGTGAATATACATGTATTAATGTAAGTGTCTTATAAAACTGTCAAAATTATATTTTTAAATGTGAGTCCCAAAATAACTATGTTGTTAATATTGCAGCAAGGATTGTCTAGCAGTATGGGGGGTTAATACTGGTGTGGTGAATTCTGTGCATATGACAGGTGATATTGGTTTTAAACCTATCAAGGGACTGAAGTGGAAAGGCAAACAGACAATGACTCAAAGAGAACTTCAAGTCCAAAGTGTTATGCGTCGTATTCAAACCAGATCAAAAGCTGTTGGAATTCAAACAACGGCATAAGCCAAGGGAAAATCACCTCCAAAGAAAACTTCTTAGTTTAATATGTGTTGGTGCTTTTGTGGTTGTGTGGTTGCAACAACCAAACTTAAATTAGTGATTATTTTGTATTTTGGTGCTTGTGTGGTTGTTCAACCAAACTTAAAGTAGTGATTGTTTTGTGTTTTGGTGCTTGTGTGGTTGTTTTCAACCAAACTTAAAGTAGTGACTGTTTTTTGTTTTGGTGGTTTACTTAAGTTATAGTGGTTGTTAGTTGAAACAATAAAACACTATGATGTTTGTGTTTGATGATCAAGAAAGCACTAGTTATGTTATGCATTTATGTTTGCCTTTATGTTAGGCTGCCTTTATGTCATTATTCTACTATAAATTATAATTAGATATAACTACAATTAACTTTCACAAAAATTAAAAATGCAAACATATAAATTTCTAAACAAATAATACAATGTACTTAAAAATAACTGAAAATAATAAACATTCAACAAAGTAGTAATTGACATTCACCATGAATTATATATGGTGAATGTTTTAGAAAAAATTTGTTTTATGAAATAAGAAAATATAAATGAAATAAGAAATAATAATATAATAATGAAGAGAGAGAAAAATATTTATTTTTGTGTAAAATTTGGTGCAATGGGTTGGAGTTGATTACACCAAAAATAGTGCTGACACCAAATTTGATGTAAAATTTAGTGTTTGGGTTGGAGATGCCCTTAAACCACTAGATGATTTCAAGAAATTACACTGCCCAATAATATTTTCCTTCCCAATAAAAAACACTGCCCAAGAATCATTTATTTATATTCACTTCAATACTCTATTCACTCTCTTTCTTCCAATTTTTTGATTTTTCATTGTTGTTTATTCTTCCATTCTTCTTCCTTTTTAGTATCCCTTGTTTTTAAGGGGAAAAAATAAGGTATATTCATTAAATTTTAAAAACATTATTTAAAGTAGTATTTATTAATTTATTAATTAATTAATATCTCTACAAAATAATAATAATATTTTACAATTTCAATAATTATATTCCACGTTTGAGAATAGCATTACTAATTTTCATGAAATTCAAAACATTTAATGAATCCATTGTTTTCGAGTTAATTTTTTTTTATAATGTTTCCTTAAGAGTATTAATTGTAGGGATAAAGTGAGAATTTTTTTTAACTAATTTTATTTTAATTTAATGAATAAACAAGTCATATATATATATATATATATATATATATATATA
>JAJOOS010005254.1:0-24103 GCA_029582725.1 Solanum chiquidenum | reverse complement strand
TCAACTGGAGCGTGAACACTTCTAAATGGGGGCCCAACATCAGTGAACAATAAATTGGGATGGGTCTGGCTCTGATACCATGTAAAGATATGACACCTGGGCCTAACTCAACCTCAAAAGCTAGCTCATGAGGGGAGGTTTGTCCAAGTCCATATAAGGAGACCAAATTCCCATCCCTCTACCGATGTGGGACTTCTTAACACACTTCAAATGATGTTTGGAAAAGAAAAAGGACTAGTTCTAGAGCATGAAGTTAGAGGCTACATGGATTTAATGTTTGGTGAATATGTAAAGTCTCTTTTAAAAGATAAAGATAGTCATCACTCTTCATCTTTATCTAGCTCTTCATTTGAAAAGTTCAGTTCACTGCCTTCAAGTTCAGATAGTACTGTCCAATCAATAGGATCTTTGGGGTCATTCATGGTTGATCTAATGAAACATAAAGCTGGAAATGCTACAATTGTTAAAACAGAATTGCAAAAATATCTTGGTGAAGAAAATGAAGTTGAAACCAAGAACTTTAACATCCTGTCTTGGTGGAAAATAAACTCACCTAGATTTCCAATTCTTGCCGAGATGGCTCGGAATGTGTTAGCTATTCCTATTTCAAGTGTGGCATCTGAGTGTGCATTTAACACTGGTGGACGTATTTTGGATTCATTTAGGAGTTCATTAACTTCTAAATTGGTGCAAACTCTAGTGTGCCTTAAAGATTGGATTCGAAGTGAATCACGACATGTTAGTGTTGAGGAAGATATAGATGTCCTTGAACAACTTGAACAAGGTAAGCATATTCATATTGTATTCATTTCTTATTGGTATTATAATCAGTCATTAATATTTTTCTAAATGATTAACATTAATTCTTTATAGATTTGGCTAATACTAGTATTCTTGATGATTAACATGGAGTTGAAACTCTTCTTTGTTGTGTTTGGATGTGGACATTTGGTAAGTTATTCTTAATTCTAGATACAAGTTATTTTAACTTGTGTATTTGCTTAAAATAAGTTATGACGATCTGGACATTTAGTACTTTTATTTGATGTTGATTTCAACTGTAGAGATGGTATTAATTTTAGTTTGTGTTTTGGTTGCCCATTATGTTAGTATTAAATGTTGAAATACTTCACAACTCTTTTCCACTTTTTCTTCCAGGCTTGAGATTATCTTGGTTAGGAAATTAATGAAGATTTTGTTGATTATCCGATGGATTTGGCAGCTGTTAAAGATAGTTCAAGATGAACTGCCGATTTACAACTGGGCTTGGTTCTAATTAGTTTTAGTTTATAATTGACTAATATTAACTTTTGCATGATTGTAAATATTAAAAATTGACCAAAGACTTTGTTGTGATGACCCCCGTTTGGTATGATTATTTTGATGTATGCGTATCGTCAAATTATTGGATAAGTCATATATTTATTTTGAAAGCATTTTCTTATTGGTTAAACCGAAAACCGAACCGTTAAGGACCTAAAACCGATAAACCGAAAACCGATAACAAATATCTTATTGGTTTGGTTATCGGTTTAGCATATTTAAAAACCGAAAACCGATAAATCGAACCGATAATACTTAAAACCGAACCGAACCGACCGATACACACCCCTATTTCTGGATGCTTTGCTATTGAGTTGTCATCCTAGGAGACTCAATATACGATCAACAAGTGCAACATTTAAATGCTTCATAATCGTTTGATATATATGAAGAATACGAGTTTTGATGATAATAGAAGTCAGAGTTGGCATCTGGTAGAACTTCAACTCACTAGAGAAGGCCTCTCAATAAGGCCTGACATGCCATATTACATTGAATATTATATTTTATTAGATTGGTGAGGTAGTTTATTCTATTGCAAAATTGAATGCCCTTATTCATAACAGTATAGAATTGCACTTTATTTCTCATGCTGCGCTAAATTGAGCTCCTGAACCAGATCTCACCTTCGGAGATGGTCATTACAAGCCTCTGAATCAGGCAGCAAACTGTTTTATCATCAAGTAAATGCAGAGAGAGAGCTTTACTTCTTTTTGTCTTCTATCATGAGGTTCTTTTGCTGTGGTAAAATTTGATTTTGTTAACATTAGGAATTGTTGGTGTTGAACATGTGGCATTCACAATAACTGTGAAAAGAAATGGTATACACATAATTTTTTGGAGGACTAGAATTCTTCAATAAGATGTTACTTCATAAACAAAAAGTTACATCAGATGATAGCTACTCTCTGTAGTTATTGTGTTTATTGTATTGAATGTTAAAATGTGTGGCATCATTGATTCGTATGGTATACTTAAACTCGAAATAAAAATGTGTTTAAACTGACAATCTGCTTGAATAATGTGAACTTTTCACTTCTTACTATTGGAAGTTAAATGTCATTGCAAATTATGGTGAATTTAATATTTGTGCAAATGACTAAGAGGTGAGTAGAAATTACAAAGTGCTTTCCTCCTTTTTGGGGCGTGGCATGACAGTAGTCGTCTCTTAATCTTTCATCGACAAGTTCTAACACATTTCCAGCATGAGCTTATCAAATTTGCTTTCTCAAGTTTAACATGTTAAGGCGTCCAATCAGACACTATTCAAAGTTTGATGTGTCTATTCCCTAAAATTTAACTACGAGCAGTAAGAAGTAAAAACTTGCAGTACCCAAATTCACAATATTTGACAAGTCCTAGGTAGGGGAACTTGTTCTTTTGAGACACCCCATGGTCTAGAATGTTAAGAATATTCGTCGAATCTTGGCATAAGCACCTCATAGTGATACGAAAACTGGTGTACTCTAGTTAGGGGAACTTGTCTCTTTTTTTTTGGGAACTCTTTAATTCCAACTTTCCACGCGACATGTTGAATACCACAAGATTAAAAGACATTTTGGTACACTCTATATATCTTTAATTTGAGACCACAAGATTCAAAAGTCTTCTTTATTTTCTTAAATTCCGTGTCAAGTCAAAATCACACAAATAAATAGTAGTGTCGAATTGCAGGAAATGATCTCAGATAAGCAAACGCTACTTGTTCATCTTTGTTATATCTGTTGAAGTAAAGGAATATGAAGAACTGCTCACCTAGTTTACCTGGTTCTTTCATATGTTCATAGAGAAAAAAAAAATACAATAAAGTTGCTATCAATTATATATATACAAACAACAAACCAGAAAATTAATAAGAGAGAAACTAAAACGGAAAAATTCCAACAACTAGTCCACAACTGTAGCCTATGACTACTGATTCCCACAAAAATCCACTTGCAAAATATAATGACTCGTCTTCTTCTTCTCCAGACTACAATGGTTGAGGAGCATGCTATGGATCACTCGTTCCACATTGTTTTGTTAAAGGAGGACTGCATAAATCAAGGTTTCCCACCATATGAGTCATTTTCAATTGTGTTGAGTTGTGGCCCGACAAGGAGATTCTGAGAGAGGTTAAACATTTCCAGAAAGGTTAACCTTGTCAATTCTCACGGAATCTTTCCTGTGAGCAGATTACAAGAGAGATCTAATGCTTTAAGTGTATTCAACTGTCCCAGTTCCATTGGAATATCGTCTGTGAGAAATCTAAGATTACTCATGTTACAAATCGATGAAGGTAGTGACTCCTCAAGGAAGTTAAATTTTAGATCAAGAGACTCTAGACTATAATAATGAAATTGTGGTAGGTGGCCTGTTAATGAATTATGTGAAAGGTTTAGGTGCCCCAAGAAGTCCCATGCCTCTTGCCGGTAAACCAGTTAGGGATTTGACCACGAAACTTATTGTTTGAAATATCCATGACTTCAAGTGTCTTTACTTTTCTCAAGAAGTATGAAAAATCCTTCAGTTCACATGATGATAACAGTAAAACTTCTAGGCTAAGAAAAGTGATTTGTATTCCCACATCGACAGTGATGTTATTTGATGAAAGGTCAAAAGATAGAAAGGTTTGTGAGATTCACAGGTGATTGTGGAAATGGACCGATGAAGCTGCAACTAGAAAGACTTAAATAACATAGTTCTTGGAGGTTAAGGGAAAACATTGGGAATTTCGTCTCCAAGGGAGTTAGATGAAAGAGCTAAAAGTAATTGTTAGCAAGGTTTAGTGTCTGAAGTTGGACCAGGCTGCGGTTGGGATGAATACTTCCATTGCAATAACATGAATGCTTAACATGTCACAAGTAACTCCATCCCCCTCTCAATATTCCATGAAACTGTTTTTGGGAAAGAAGTATCACATGGGAAAAAGTTGGATATTTCAAAGGATTTTATAACTGAAGCAAAGCAGAATCTTCACTAGGAGAGCAAAGATGATTCTCAAAGGAAGAAGAGAAAACTTCGATTTAGAAAGACACAACAGAATGATGAATAGAACTATTGGCGGATGACATAGATGAGCCTTTTCTCAAAGTTCGATGGCATATTAGATTTTTTCGTTAAAAATCCAAGGAAAGTTTTTATGTGATATATTAGATTGTCAATCTAATTGATTTTGTTGCATACATTTATTTTTATGGAGACATTTGCAATGAGCTTATTGGTGATACTTTTGCTTTTTACTAATTAGAATTGATTTTTTTTTGGATATACTAACTAAAATAGTAATAGCTACAGACTTGCAAGATGTTAAAATTTAGTTACTACAAATTATGAGAATTTAAGTTTTAATAGTATGAAAACCATAAATTATGATGGGAAGCCTATAAAATAGGCATGAAGCAATACTTTTAAAGTTACAAGAACATCCCATGGATGATGAAAACTCTTCTGCATTTTTCTTAAACCAGGTGTGAATCTGAAACCATAGAATTGCATCAAAGTGCCTGAAACCACAAGGAAAGGAATAAGATATCGATAAAAATGTTTAAAAAATATATTTCATGTCTAAAAAGCAACATTAATGATGTTTTTAATCGATATAAACAGCTTATTTGCAACACAGTAGTGTTAAATGAAACTTATAGCAGTAATAATTTGGTTAAGTATACGTATTCTCTAGTTAATGATAAAAGGGCAGGTCGGTACTGGACCACAAGAATCTATTATATGCAGTCTTACCTTGCAAAAATGCAAGAGGTTGTTTCCACAGTCTGCAGTGATAGTAATACTAACCTTATTGTTTGGTTGGTTACAATCATGTAGTACATGGTGCATGAGATAGTTTTTCAAAAATATGACGGAGGCCCTCATGCTTAACCATGGATTCTAGTATATTATCCTCTGACACGGAACGTGAAGGATCCATCTTGACTTCATTTCTAGACAAAAGTACATCTGAATGATACTTTTTTCTCGTCTGCTGTTCGATCTTGTCAACCTCCCATTTTGATATCACTGGATTGTAAACATGCACAACTTTAGTCTGACCATTCCTATAGGCTCGACTGATAGCTTGTTGTTGTACTGAGGGATTCCAGAGAACGTCAAGCAAAACCACTCTTGAGGCCCCTATAAGACTTATTCCTTCTGAACAGGCTTTTATCGAAGCAAGAAGCACTTTTACATCACTGTTAGGGTCATTAAGAGAATTTATTGATATCTGTCGCTGCTTTACATCAAGTTTCCCATCCATATAGAGAATCTCGCGGCCTAAAGTCCAGCCGAAGAGAGAATTGAGTTGCTCCTTGATCAGGTTTAGAGGATCAAGTAACTGGCTAAATATTATAACCCTCTCCTTCGGCCCACCACAGAGTTTGATTAGTTCAACAACAAATTTCATTTTTACTCCAATGTCTGGATCCAACCGACATCTTTGTTCTTTTAGATGACTTACTAACTCAGAAAACTCCTTCCTCTTTGCCACTAATGAAGGATGAACAGAGATCAGAGACACTAGATTTTGTTCGTAAAACGAGCCTGGATTCTCTGGAATTCTTTTAAGCAACTCCTTCTGCAAATCTGTCGGCTTCAAGTGTATCACTGTATCCCTTATACCCGGAAGACTTACCTTCTTTACATTTTCACTACATCTATGAACAAATGGTGAAATAATATCCCTAAGCTCTTCCAATGCTCGGGAATTTTTGTCAATGGAACTGCTAAGAGAAGCCCATTTCTGCTCCAAATCTGAAGCGAACTTCGGACTAACTACATAGAGAGTGTTGTACAACTCTTTGATGTTATTCTGGAACGGAGTACCAGACAAAAGTATGCGCTTCTCTGTTTCAACTTTTTTCAATGCTTTCCAAACAAGGCTTTGCTCATTCCGAGCAGTATGCCCTTCTTCAAGAATCAGAAGACCGGGTAATTTTAGAAGGATTTCTCTAATTTCTTTGGCATAACCGTCTCCATCACCTCCCGTGAGAATCCTGAACAAGTCATAGCTGATTCCCAAAACACTCTTACTTTTAGCCCAGGATCTCAGCTTCACCATACGTATAAGCTGTGGATTTTTTCTTCCGGCATGGGATAAACAGTGGAAGACACTAGCAGTAGCTTCATCTTCCTGGAAAGAGAAATCCTTGTTGTTCAAGTTGTGGAAGGGAATGTCCACCTCCCATTTATGGAACTCGGCTTCCCAGTTAAGAAGCAAATTGGAAGGAGCTATGATTACAGGCCGACACTTTGGAAACATTTTCAGAAATGACTGAAGAAATACTATGGTGAGTCGGGTTTTTCCGGTGCCAGGTGGATGTGAGATTATGCATCCTCCCTTACTATCAGATAGCGGCTCTCTCAGTCTCTCAAGAATTATATCTCCAGCAATGTTTTTCCACATGAACTCAAATCCTCCACGTTGGTGAGGAAACATTGTTGCTTTGGCATTTGACGGAACTAAATCCCACACTGTTCCTTCTTCATAAACAGGAGAATCCTGGACTGTGGAAGAATCAGAAAATCTGAAGCCGTCAACATCCAAGAGTGAGGGCGACTCTCTACAATATTTTCTTCCATTCCTCCCTCGAGTTCTCTCAGCCTGCAGATTACATAAATTCAAGATTTTAAGAGTGAAGCAAAAATAAATTGGAGAGCAGAGATTATAAAATCAAATGTAAGGATGACAAAACTCGTATACTTACAAAAGGAGGGAAGATGTACTTGATCTCCAAATGAACGTGCGAACAAACTTTACAGATGAGTCCAATTTGTTCATCTAGCACAAGATGGTGGTTCCCCATCTCACAGCCACTTATGTCTCCATTCTGCATCAGCGAAACAGATGGATTTGTAAAGCCAATATGCGATTCTAAGATACACATGTCCATTTCAACAAAAAGATTTTCAATTTCCTTTTCCCATTCTTGTTTCTCCGGGGGGAAAGGTTCCTCGTCTTCAAACCGGAATACTAAAGGAAGTGTTTCTTTGACAGGAACCTGTTCCTTCTCTTCAGGAGGAGTGAGTTTATTATGATCATCAACATTTATTATAGAATCAACAACAAACTTCAGAAATTCAGAATCTTCAAGAGTGTTCTTCCGAGTCTTTTTAATAACATCCTTTTGAACAATATTTTTCGCAGACTCATCAACCTCACAGTCCTCTTCATACAAGGATTTAGACTCCTCGTCATCACTAAGAAGAATCGGTCTACTACAATTTCCATCGTTTAACTTCTTCTTTTTCGACTTAGAAAGTGAGTGTGGCTGAAGAATACATGCTTGGCCTTTCTTGTGCTTTTCACCATCAACAACAAGCTGAGCTACTAGTCCTGATACCTCATCATCATTTGTAGGACAGCTCAGATCATCATGTTCTGATACCTCATCATCAGAACCACTTCTTATTTCTTCAGAACTCGATGATTCAATCACCCGGTAATTCTTGTCTTTGTGGTCCTCACTAAGAAGATTCGATCTACTACAGTTTCCATGGTTTAACTTCTTCTTTTTGGACTTAGAAAGTGAGTGTGGCCGAAGAATATATGCTCCGCCTTTCTTGTGTTTTTCACCGTCAACAACAAGCAGAGGTACTAGTCCCTCATTTGACTTCTTTTTTCCTTCTTCATTATTTTTAAGACAGCTCAGACCATCATGTTTTGATTCCTCATCATCAGAATCACTTTTTTTTTCATCAGAATTCGATGTATTAATCACCGGGTAATTCTTGTCTTTGGGGTCATCACAAAGAAGAATCGATGTACTACAATTTACACGGTTTAACTTCTTCTTTTTGGACTTAGAAAGTGAGCGTGGCGGAAGAATATATGCTTGGCCTTTCTTGTGCTTTTCACCCTCAACAACAAGTTGAGGTACTAGTCCTCGATTTGACTCCTTTTTTCCTTCTTCATCATTTTTAAGAGAGCTCATATCATCGTGTTCTGATTTCTCATCATCAGAATTCGATGATTCAATCACCCCGTAATTCTTGTCTTTGGGGTCATCACTAGGAAGAATCAGTCTACTACAATTTCCATGGTTTAACTTCTTCTTTTTGGACTTAGTAAGTGAGCGTGGCCGAAGAATATATGCTCGGCCTTTCTTGTGCTTTTCACCGGCTTCAACAAGCTGAGGTACTAGTCCCCGATTTGACTTCTTTTTTCCTCCTCCATTTTTTTTAGGATAGCTCAGATCTTCCTGTTCTGATTCCTCATCATCAAAATCACTGCTTATATCATCCGAACTCGATGATTCAACCACCCGGTTATTCTTGTCACTGAGGTCATCACTATCAATATCATCACTTGAAGATTCAAATTCCGACTCAGAATATGATGTTATATCAGTTAACTCTTCGGATTCATCAGTTGTGCTACACATGCTTGAGGTAGATGAAACAACCTCCTCTGCTGCATTCAACATAGGACTCCTTAACCCAACATTGGACGAAGATCCTGACGTATTTACAGCGTCCTCCTCCTCAACGATAACAAAATCAGGATCACTCTCCTCCTTAGAATCATCATCAGACATTTCCTCGATGAAAGGCCGTTTCGTGATGGACTCACAAGTTCCTGGACTAAACTTTCTCCTCCCATTGTTTCCCACATTTCTTACCACCCTTGCATTTTTTGATTTTCTCTTGTCACCTCCCGAACACTCCACCATTTTTCTTTTCCTTCCACGACTAACATCCTCTCCACTATTCACATTCACAGAACAAGTCGTTCGATTACCACTTTGACTCAATCTGTTCCTCTTCTTATTTAACTTGGCCCTTTTTTTAAAAGATTGTTGTCTAGTCCTCCTCTTTGAAACAGAGTCATCCCCTGAATCCATCTTCCACCTGAGTCAAAATACACAATTTGATTGATAAAAAAGAACAGTCACATGCATACATTGAAAATATTGAATGCATACACACACTAACTAATATAGTAGAGAAAAAAGAAACATATTAAAATCTGTATTTAGCTTCAAACCAGCTAGGATGATATCAAGTGTACTAAACACTTGAATCTCCTAACCTTTTTTGTTTTATTTCTAAAAAGGGAAAAGAGTCATATATCTCTCAACTTTGCGATTTAGAGTTGATATAGCCCTATAATAAAAGTTGTTCATATATATCCCTACTGTTACACAAATGACTCATATATACCATTTTTCTCTAATGACCGTGAAAATATTAATTCTAAATTAAAATTAATTTTTAAAATGTTTTATTAGAAAATATTCATGTAGGGTATATTTGTTCCTTCTCACCGGTATTTTTCAACGGCTAATTTGGATTTATTATTTTGATGGTCAAATTTATTTTTTCACTAACTTTCTTGTAAAATTTATCATTGGTGCCCCTGTTTTTTTTTTCATAGATACAAAAAATAAATTACAATAGTAAAAAATTGGTTTTAATTTTTTTCTGACTTTTTTTTTCTTTTTCAATTCACTTCTTTCTTTTGTATTTATCACATTTTTGCATTAAAGAATAAAGAAATAATTTTAATAAGAATAAGAACTTTAATAATGATAATCAAGAAGTCAAAGGAAAAACCTCATCTGTGAGAAGGATCATATATACCCTTAAATGATTTTTTAAAAAAGTTAAAGATAAATAAAATAATTAAAATTATTTTTTTCACTTTCTATTAGATGAAAATATATGTGAGCCACTTTTGGAATAATAGGGATATTTTGTGAAACTCTTTTATAATGGTGGTGGTATATGTGAGTCACTTTTATAACGAGGGTATATCACCTCTAAATGACAAAGTTGGGTATATATATATCAAGCCTTTTCCCCTATTGAGGATCAAAAGCTTCTAAGATGATGTTGGTCATGGGTTGCGACATGATAATAGATGGTTGGTATGATTTTGAAATGAAAAAATAGGAATAAAATGTGAAATGAAGATTGAAACTTAAAAAGAATCTACCGGGGTTACTCATGATAAGTTCATGTCTTCATCACTAGAAGGCATTAAAAGATTTAGGCAATTAGTTACAATACAACTAGACAAAATCGCGAAATATCCAACCTTACCAATTCGAGAAGGCACATGATGTGAGACTATTGTGAGAAGAACAAAACCTAGGCAAGAGAGCGGGACAGGGGAAATACATTATGGTCAATCACAAAGATATCTTGAAAAGCTCACTTAGGCATGCATGTCAATAGGCCTCGCAGTGACAAGCCCATCACGAGAAGGCCAAACTTGATCGGGCCTGCTGAGAGCGATTCATAACGGTTCCCTAACTATAAATAAGTGAGAACCAAGAGATAAAAATGGATGAAAAAGTTTAGAATTAGCACATAGGATTTTGAACCTTGTAAGAGGTTTAGACCAAGAAGGTAAAAATCAACCCTACTAATTGAGGTATGATGTAATTATGATAATCTAGAGTAATTACAATTCATTTATGCTCGCGCTAATCATAGAATTTTTACATTTTCTTAGAAGTCACAATTCTCCCCAAAATCTATCAAAGTGGTGTTAGAACCGAACTTCAAAAAAGTATCCTACCACTCATAACATATTTATTGTGTATAAATGTATATAGTTAGATATTGTTAAATTTGACAAGATTCAAAGATGAATTAATGTGAAGATTTGATAGTTAGAAAGATAATTCTTCATTGGTACAAAAGTCAAGATAACATCTTTTGTAGGTGAAATTTAGGTGAACCATAAAATGGTTTCACAAGGTAAATCTTGACATTTTGACACATTGTGATGTCATGGATGACATCAATAGGAAGAATTCACTCCTATAAATAGGTAGCTCCTAATTCATTTGTAATACACCTCTCACTTGCCTTCTCATCTTCAAAGGCATTTGATCTTCTTTCTCTCTTGTAGCATTTCACTTGTACTCTTTTGGAGTGAAATAAATATTGGTTGATTGTGTCCGAGGAGTAGGCAAAAGAAAATAAAAGTTTACCGAACCTCGTTAATTCCTGGTGTTCTTTTTATTGTTGCCTCATCTACTATTTATTAGCTACCTTTAGATATAACAGTTGTGATTTCATCACTCTCTATATATTCGGCTTCCGCAACAGATATGTCATATGTATGAGTATTATTTATGATTTGGTTGAGGATTGGAAAGACACAGTTATTAATGGTGATAATTAGATGCTTGTATGAGGTTTTTATTTCCTTTATGATGAGGTCGGTGTGCTAAATTAGTGATTTCATTTAATAATATATTTTACGAAGTCTTAATAAAAATGTATGAGACTGAGACACACAATAGAATTGGTTCGTTCAGTACAAATATATGTCATTGGCATCCAATATAAGTCATGGAACCCTATAATTTTGGGACCTTACAAGTTACAAACAAAATACTCAAAATACATATAAAATACTCTTCACATTGTCTACCTAAACTCACATATGTAGGAAAATACACGAAATTAATAAAATCATGTGGGACTAGCTAGTTTTTCTCTAGTATAATTAAGTTAGATCTTGAAAATATTGGGCATTTACTCTATATTTTGAACTAACTTATAATATTATTTAAATTTCATGTTAAGTCAAACTACATCATATAAAATGAGAAAGAGGGAGTGGTATCTATATACGCTTTAAGTTGTGTGCTTGCATAAAGCTAAGTTATGCACACATCTGCAGTTTATTCAGTGAATAGATTTTTCTTTCTATATTTTAAAACTTATTGGCCAAATGAAAATCTCATTATTAGCGAGTGTTGCATGTAAATTGAAAAAAAGGGATATCTATGTAGGGTGTCGATGATTTTTTTTTTCAATTTTTTCTTTTAAAATTTTTTGAAATGACATAATCTAATCATATCGAATCAATTTTAGTTTTTTTAAAAAAATAAAAATCAAAGGTTCTAATATAAAACATAATTGTACCAAATAATTACTGTGGGCTTTTAATTTATAAAAAATACCAAAAAAAATTCCAAATTGATTACACCCCCCTTAAAATTTATTCTCTTCCATTACTTCTGATTTCATATTTGATCAGATAAACAATCAAAAAACGGTTACACTGATTATATCTGAGGTTTGATTAAAAAAATTACTTTCAAAAGAATGAGGAAAAGAATGATTCAAACATACATAAAATTAATAACAATTGATTGTAGGAGATGCATTGGTGAAGAAAATCTATGAGAGAAGGTTTACCTCACTAGGTTAGGAGAACAATTAGAGATGGTAAAAGATGCTTACATCAAACAGTTAAAGGAGAATCTCCACTGATTTAAGACTGTCAGCCTATTTACTTTGAGTTGAAGAAGAAAATTAGATATATTCATTTAAAAGAGTCAACTTAATACATTCATTATGTACTCATAGGTACTATATTGGATTTGAACCAGATTTCGAATCAATTTATATTAAGTGACGGTAAAAAAGTCCGCAGGGCCTTAAGCTTGGTGAGGTGGGTTCTAAAGATGGAAAGTTTATGAGGAGGCTTTTCTAAGGAAAAAAAAATCCTTAAAATTACCAGTGAACATTTGATTTGATCATATGTGATTAAACGCTCACAACACATTAATTGTAAAAAATACTATAATAATAAAAATAGAGCAATAAAGAAAAAGAAAAAAATATATATGATGAGAAAAACAAACAGGTCCACCCAATTTGGGTCTAGAGAGTGTGTGTGTCATATAATTAGTTAATAATAGAGAGAAAAAAGGAGATAAAAGTTTTATATTTACTGATGAATGAAGCCCAACAAAGTGTTTGCAGCGATGATTTCCACAACGGAGATACTCAATCAGAAAGAGAACTTCTTTTGATTTTGTTACCAAAAAGTGTAATCGAATAGAGAGTTCATCGGAGTTTTAATTAAAAGTATAATGTATGAGGAAGAAGGATAAAAAACAGAGAACTGAGATGAAAATATAATATGATGTAAATAATGCACTTTTTTATATAGCGTCAAAACGAATGCACCTATGATTTCTTACCTAAATTGAGTAAGTAAATACATTGTAACAATATAATTAACTTGTAATAACACGTCACTTACCATTCTTATTATGTTACGAGTTAATGTCTTCTCATCGAAATATATACGTAATTAACTCATAATAATTGATTGTGTAAATAATCTTTACATCGATAATACGTTTTGCTTTTGCTTTTGTATCATTGTATGGTGGGGTAGAGTTGGAAATAAAGTTGGACTCTACGTCCTAATATAGTTTATGACATTTCGATAACATCGAAGTTGAAATTTCTTATGATGATTTCCTAGGGGAATGATGTGCATTCATCTTTATTAACACCAATTTTTTTTTAATCTTAATTGTTATTTCAATGTAATCTCATTTTAAGTACAAAACACTTGTAAGATTTCTATTAGGTAACTGGGAGGTCAACTTTGCGCAAACTTCTAACTATTCACATAATAGACAATAGCTAATAATTGATGCTCAAATAATGCAGCAAAGATCGTTGCTTCCAATGTCAATGTTGGGCAACAACTAATCGGATTGACAAGGCGCACAAGCAGGGTATGAATACTATCAGTACTTCATCCAAACCAAGTTCACAAGTTGTTACTAAGGAAAAAAAAAAAACAGGAAACGAGTGTTTCTAAATGGAAAGATTTAGTTGAGAAAAAGGAGTATATTACTTGACCTCCTAGGGGAGCACTTATATTTGTGCGGCAAATTCATCTATGACAATGATATATACATTGAATGCAATTAATAACTCTAAAATGAGTTTGCCTGTTACCACCAAGGATATGGGAGTATTGGCAATGAGTCATGAGCTAGGAGTTGTAGGTTTAGGACTTATAAGTCCAACTACAACCTATGATATTGACTTGGGCAATGAACTTTTCAATGGAGATTATGAGATGATGTGCTTTGATAAGGTGACCAAGAATGGGGATTTCTCACCTATAGGCAACAAAGAAGTGAAAGCGGTAACATAAAAAAAAAGACATGGAAGGCAACATGATTGGGATGGTAAGGTGACTGGCGAATTTGCTCCAAGGCATCTATCGATGTGAATGACAAAGCAGAATCATATTACAGTTCAACAACATCCAATAAATTCAAGAAAAAGTGAACTATCAAGTCATGTTGTTAGACAAATTTGATGAAGAAGACAAGAGAAAAATAATCGACATTAAGTTAGACGGGCAAGCTATCTTTATCAGTTCATACACAAAAAAATGAAGTTTGAGGTTGATATTTCAACTTTATTCTTGTCATTTATAGTTTTACATTAGTTAAGCAATAAACATGCATCCTTATTTGTAATATCATCATAGAGTAATTATATCGGACATGTGCGGCGTGCACACTGAATTCCTCGGGATCCACACCAACTATCCAATCAAGTCAAAAATCACCTTTTGGACCTAACGAAACTGTCAAAATTTCATTTTAATCTCGTTTACTTGGAATGTTGATTTTGGTCAAACTTCTCAACTTTCAATTCTTCAAAACTAAAAAACTCACCCAATACTCATCCAATCACCTCAAAAATCATGTCACCCATCCCCGCTAGCATTAGTTCTCTGTGGCATTCGACTCTTGAGTCTTGACTTAAAGATGGATATATTAGCAGCAACAATTTATACTTTTTAGGATGGGTTTTCGGTGTGATCAACTACCTTATTTTTATACAAACTAATAATCACAAAATGATTTCCAAACACATCCAAAGGAAATTAAGCACCAAATGCCTCAAAAATATATCTACTTTAGGCAATGAAGTTTTGGAAAAAAAATTGCTATAAATATCAGATAGCGATAATAAAAGACTAACGTACTATGATAGTTTTTTGTACATGTGACACATATTTTCAGTTTACATGTGACACTCACTACTAATAAAATTTCCATTTGGCTAATCACTTTTAAAAGACAAAAGATGAAGAGAAAAGACAAATATTTTCAATTTGTGTGCATATATTAGCTTTATATATGCACACAACTTAAGCATTGATAGACACATAATTTGAGTCGGATGCAACGTAATGATATTGAGTTCAGTATTTTAAACGTGTTGTATAAATGGAAAAAAATGAATAAAATAATAATTCAAAACTCATAATAACTTTAACATACAATGAATTATTCCAGCTAATTTTTTAAAAGTTGAACGAATTAAAATTAATTCTTGAATCCACGGCAAAATTATAACATATATATGTTCTATTAAGATTCACATCACTTGTGCATCATAATTTATGTTAGAACACTGGGCGCATGTACCATTATAGGTACGAATTCAATTGAATACACATTTTAAAACGCGAATCACCAATTATGTGTAAAAACCATATTAAAATTGCGATATAAAGTAAGCACAATTCTTTAACTACTTTTGGTCAACTGAGCATATTTTATTGAAACCTCCTTTACTTGCACTGCGTTACAGATCATTATGACTACCCCTTGATCTACCTAGTTATTTAAAAGACCCACCCCAAGTCTAGTGTAAGACTCCCGTTACCCTCTTTTATCTATTCTTTGTACAACTTTTCAATCCATTCCTTGCCTTTACAATGTGTTTTTCTATTCAAAATGTCTCACTTGCATGCTTGCTCACCAATTGTGGTCTGATCACCTTGTGTTGCCATATTGCCTCATTTCGAGCTCTCCATATATGATATATTGTTGCTGCCAAGATTGCCCAGACAAACGATCTGCTAATTTTTCCTTTGTCTCTCCGTGCCATATTCCTCCCTAACCACTTCAATGTATCTTCCAAGCAAGTTTTGGAGAATCTACACTGAAAAAACAGGTGGTTCGTGTTTTCCGGAGCCTCCCCTCATATATAATTGTCTTGGCATATCCCTAATCGTTCCCTTGTCAACAACCTCTCATGCATTGCAACCCAACAAATAAAGTTGTGTTTAGGGACATTTACCTTATTCCACACCCCTCTCCACCAAGACCATTTAGTACCCGTCCATTGGTATCCGCTTTGTATTGAATATTTTCCTTTTGGTTTTATATATCCACTCATTCTAATGTGTCTCGCAATTTGCATATTTTCCTCCAGTACCAACTCGTGTCTTTAGTAACCTGGTAATGCCACCACTGCGTCTCCTTTGATCAAATATATGTGATGTACCCATAAATTATCTGTTTTGTTGGCACATATTTAGTCATCGCTTCTTCATTCCAGGTTTTACAGTCCAGTATACCCACCCACCCACCCCCCTCCTTTTTTGGTTTGCAGATAGTATCCCAAGTAATTAGAGGTGATTTCTCCGCCCACTCCATATAAAATTTCTGCACACTGCTATGATGCCCTTCATTACACTCTTCGGGAGTATGAATATAGATGACCAGTAGTACGAGTGTATATGCATTAGTACAGAATTAACGAGTTGCACTCGTCCTGCATATGATTGATTCTTTGTTCCCAACATCTTGACACGAGTAACCATCTTTTCAACAAGCATTGCACAATCTCTTAGTAGTATACTTAAATGGTAGCTTGCCTTTTGAGTATCCTGTGAGTTCAACTATATCATTCACTACCTGATCTGTCATGTTTGATGAGAATACATTTGACTTCGCATTGTTAGTGGTTAATCCTGAGGCAATAGAGAAAGTTTCCAGTCCTCTTATCAAACGCATCACCGACCTCCAATTCCCCTTGCTGAAAATAAGCATGTCATCTGCAAAACATAGGTGGTTAAGTTTTAAGCTTCTGCACTTTGTATGATATTCAAACCCCTCTTGTTCAGCGATCCACTTCATGATCCTTGTAAAGTATTCCATGCATATGACAAACAATTCGTAAACCTCTTTTCCCTTTGAAGTTTCCATGCAACCCTCCATTAATTGATATCGTATACTGAGTAGTTGATATGCATTCCATCGCCCATCTTATGAACTTATAGGGGAAATTCAGCCCATACAACATTTCTTCCACAAATCCCCACTCCACTGAATCATATGCCTTCTTTAAATCAAACAACTTCTTGTTGTATTCTTCCTATTATATAATCTTACCAGGTCTTGGCTTATGAGAATGTTTTGTACAATGGTTCTCCCCTTGACAAAAGCACTCTGATTTTCTGAGATTATATCTGGTAATACCTCACTTAATCTGTTGCATAGTACCTTTGATATGATCTTGTAAATTGTGTTGCAACATGAAATGGGTCGGAAATCCTCTACTGCTTCCATATGAAAACTCTTTGGGATCAGTGTTATCACAGTGTCATTCATAACGGGTTCAATGCTAAGATTATTAAAAGAATGAATTCATAGAGTTTAAATTTTGGATCCACTATGTTTGAACATATACTTGACTATTGTCATGACCCATACTGTCATGAGGGGCACTAACACTGACCCTCCAGCGAGAGAACCAATTACTAACCCAACTTAACCCATCAAACTATTTTAAGGAACCAAATCATGAAGAAAAACAGAAATAAAGGGCCAAGTTCTCATAAACTCAATTAATTGTCAAAACATTTGCGGAATTAAAACCCCCTAGAATCTAAAAGACATTGTACCCCGAAAACTCAAAAGCATAAATCTATTAGTCTTAAGTGTTCTAATAGTCTTAAGTGTATGTATCTGAAACGATGGACAAAGAAACGGAAACGAATCCATGGTAGCACGGAAGAGTAGTCAGCCCTTGGATTCCAACGGTCAAGTGTCTCTCAACTGAGGTCTAGAAACAGGCGCCCATATATGTCTTGTACTCAACAAGAAAAGCTAAGTGTAATATCAGTACACAAACATTGTGTACTGGCAGGATCATACGACCAATTCCAAAATACAAAACAAGTAACTACAAAATAGTATTACATGCCAATATATATATATATATCAACAGTCACAATATATCAACAGTCATAACATGTTACGTATCACCATTTACAATCCTTGAATTATCAATGCATGAAACATGTTTCACATGATCACAATTGCACATATCCAGTCCTCTCATGAAACCTACACACAAACTATATTAGTGTACCAGAGTGATACATGAGCCAGCCAGTATTTGTATTCATACATGTGTGGTATCCGAGCCAACCATTAATATTCTTGTACCAGCGTAGTACCCGAGTCAATCATCAATCACAAGTAACATGCATAATTACAATGAACAACCCTCTTGAAACCACAAGTAAATAAACATCACAATTGCATAAGATCATTACATAAAAGTATTTCACATTAACCTTCAAGTTTCCCCCGCATGCATTGCACAATAATATTAATAAGCAGTCAACATGCACACATTAAATATTTTAGAAAATAACAACTATTACCTACCTCAAATCAAACCTTGAAAACTCTAAAGAAGTTGAGTTTTTCCTCTTTGAAGTGCATAGGCTTATTCTTGGCCTAAACAATAATGAAAAATACAACAATGCATTACTAATGGCCTAGAAATACCAAGATTATAACCAAATCCCAAACCCTGGGCCAATTCATGATCATTCTACCCCACATGGGTTCTTTCCACCATTAATGCAAGCTAAAACCCTCCCCCAAGAGTAACCCTCTAAATTCTAATGCTTAAGAATCAAATTACAAGATAGGGAGTAAGAAACTTACCTTTACTGAAGAATTTGGTGGGAAAGCGAGTGCAAACTGCCCTAAATTGCCTTATCTTCTCCCAAGAATGAAGTTGAAGAAAAATAGGAGGTGCTGGGACTTTTTCTGCATAAAACCCCAACTAATCCTGCTATAGTGATCCAACCCACTATAGTGGCATCGCCATAGAGGCTTTTCCCCGCTAATGCGCCTACTAAGTGTCCGTTATAACAACGTGAAACTTGCTATAGAAGCTTGCACAAAATACATAAACTTAGAAACCCCCCCCCCCCCCACGCCCTAAAATCCCTCATGTCGCAACATATCTTCGACCCTTGACATCCTAAGTTATCCAATTCATGTCAAGTTTGATATCATGAGTTTTACTCATCCGAATTTGATTTTAAAATACTAGATAACATAAATCAATCCTAGACATATGATCACTAACCCATTCCTGAATTGTCCTAGACCCCACCTCACTCAGATTCCGTCTAAGACTGGCCTAGCTTAAAAAATTTAAGTCTCTACCTGAAATATTTTTCAACCCAATTTGTTTTACCATTGATCTACATATAAAAATTGGGACGGGTCATTACAATAGGTACTAATTTACCCATTGCTCGTTCCTTAGTGATCAAATAAGAAAAACAAGGTTAACTTAAAAAGAGTGTGGTATATGAATCCTCGAACAAGTGAGGGTACTTATCCTGCATGTCCCTCCCAGCCTCCCAAGTAGCCTCATCATTTGGATGATGTTTCCATTGAACCTTACCTATTTGATCTCTTTCGCTCTCAACTTTCAGACATCTCGATCAAGAATCGCAACTAGTTCCTCTGCATATTGTAAAACTTCTTCTAATATTATCAAGTCCCATTGATGATATAATACCCATCTTAATGGTACTTCTTCAGTATAGACACATGAAAAACTGGATGGACTCCAGAAAAGTTAGGCGGCTGTGCTAACATATTGGCCACTAGCCCCATACATTCAAGAATCTCGAATGAACTAATATAGCGAGGGCTTAGCTTACCCTTGTTACCATACCTCATCACTTCATGAGTGGCACTTTCTACAACACTTTTTCACCAATCTAAAAGGTTATGTCCTTCACCTTGTGATTTGTGTACTCTTTCTGCCTACTCTGGGTTACCAATAGCTTAACTTGTGCTCCCCTGACTATTTCTTGAGCTTCATTTACTAGATCGATACCCAAAGGTTTTACATCATCAGCCTCAAAACCACCCTATGAGAGATCTGCATCCCCTCTCATAAAGTGCCTCGAATGGATTCGTATCAATACTGAAGTGATAATTATTATTGTAAGAGAACTTACACAAGGGTAAGAACTGATCCCAACGGCCTCTAAACTCAGTTCGCATGCTCTCAACATATCTTCCAACACCTGAATCGTCCTCTCTAGCTGACCATCAGTTTGTAAATGATAGGTTGTTCCAAAAGTTAGTTGAGTACCCTACGCTTTATGCAACTTACTCTATAATTTAGAAGTAAATTGAGTACCAATGTTCTAAATGATAGAAAGGGGCATCTCGTACAACCTTACTATTTCCTTGACATAAATAGTTTCCAACTATTGAGAGTTATAATCCATTCTGGGATAAATTGGCTGACGTAGTCAATCTATTAATAATGAGCCAGATTGAGTCATATCGTAACCCTTCAGGATTTTGATGTTCATACTTTACTTGCTAGCAATTCTGAAATTTGGATACATACTCAACGATGTCTTTTTTCATTCTCATCCACCAATAGAGCCGCCCCAAACCTCGGTACATCTTGGTCACACCTAGATGAATTAAATATCGTGAACCATGAGTCTCTACCAACACATTCAGTATCAACTCATCAACCTGAGGAATACAAATTCTTCCTCTAAAATTAAGCACTCCACATGCATCGAGAGTGGCATCTTGGAACTCCCTAGATAATACCTTATTTATGAGCTTGTTAAAGTCCTCATCATCAAACTTCTTAGTCTTGATCTCCTCTATAAAAGTGGACCTGGCCTTAATACCAGATAATACTCACCTTTCTTTGAGATACCCAACTACATAAACTTAGACTCTAGAGCTTAAATCTCTCTGTCTAAGGGTTGCATAGACACTTCCAAGCAAGCCAAATACTTCTCATGCTAACTTTCTTTTGGCTCAATGCATCTTCCACTACATAATCCTTACTCGAATGGTACTAAATGGTCACATAGTCTTTTAACAAATTCATTCATCTTCTCTGTCTCGGATTTAGATCTTTTTGAGTGAACATATATTGCAAGTTGCGATGATCAGTGAACACCTCACACTTGATCCCATAAAGATAATGCCTCCAGATCTTAAACGCAAACACTACTGGTGTCAACTCTAAATCATGGGTTGGATAGTTCCTCTCATGAACCTTCAACTACTTGAAGCATAAGTTATGATATTACTGTCTTGCATCAACACAACACTTAAATCTAAATCGGAAGCGTCACAATAAACAATGAAGTCTTTACCCTTCATCGACAATGTCAAAATAAGAGCAGTGGTCAATAGAGTCTTTAGCCTTTGAAAGTTTTCCTCACATTGGTCAGACCAGACACAAAGGTTACCTCCTTCTAGGTCAACCTTGTCAGATGTGTAGCAATAGAAGCAAAGTTCTTATCAAATCTATGATAGTAGCTAGAAAGACCCACAAAACTCCTAACCTCTGTCACAAAATTAGGTTGAACCCAACATTTAACTACCTCAATCTTTTAGGGTTATACCATCACCCTCTTTTTCTAAAACTACATGCCCAGGAAGGAAATCGAAGACAACCAAAATTCACACTTACAAAAAAATTTCATACAATTTTTGCATTCCCAAGATATCCAGAACAATACGAAGGTGGTCTACATGTTTCTCTCAAGATATCATCAATGAATACAATTATAAAGAAGTCCAGGAAAAACTTAAAGATCATATTAGTAAAACTCGTGAAAGTTCTCGATACATTAGTCAACTTAAACAACATCATTAAGAACTCATTGCCCAAACCAGGTCTAAAAAGTTGTCTTAGGTATGTCATCAGGCCTAATCTTTAAGTGGTGGTACCCTGATATCATATCAAACATAGAGAAAATAGAAGTTGCAACTAGTTAAACAAATCATCTATAAGAGGTAATGGGTACTTATTCTGGATAGTGACCTTATTCAATTGTCGATAATCTATACATATTATCATGCTGCCATTCTTTTTCTTTATACCTTGTCAGGGAAACACTAGAATGAATAAAACCCTTATCAATGAGTTCTTGAAGTTGAGTCTTAAGTTTCATCAACTTTACCAAAGCCATGTGATAGGGAGGAATAGAGATTGGGCAAGTACCTAGTTCCAAACCAATATAAAAATCGATGTCCCTATCCGGAGGCATACCAGGCAAGTTCGTAGAAAACACCTCCCGAAACCCAGAAATTATAGGAATAAACTCAATGGAAGGGGACTCCGCACTGACATTCCAAAAATGAGCCAAATAGGCTAACTAACCCTTCCCCACTAACCTCTTTGCCTGAATAAAGAATATGATATTTAAGGGCTTAGACTTATACACTCCTTCCCACTCTAACTTTCCCTACTCTAGATATCTATATATAGTCATTGTCTTAGCATTACAATTCAACACAACAAAGTGAGGGGACAACCAAGTCATATCCAAAATCATATCAAAATCGACCATATCCAGGATTACTAAATCTACCCAAGTGTGAAAATTCACAAACATAACAGAGCATGAATGATATACATGGGTAATAACACCAGACGCTCCAGCCAGGGTGGAAACATGGATAGGGGCATCAAGAATATCACAATTCAAGTTAAGTCCCAATGCAAATCTAGCAGATACATATGAATAGGTGGAATCCGGATCAAACAAAACATAATTCATCCATTCACAAATAAGAAGAGTACATGTTATCATTGTATTGATGCCTCAATCTGTGTCTTGCCCAGAAAAGAGTAACATTGAGCTCTATCATCAATAGGGCAACCCCCCTACCGGGTTGCGCTGCTCTTCTTCATACATTACCATTTCTTTGGCCTCCATTGCCTCTCTGATTACCTCCTCGCCCACCCTATGGACTTCCTTCGTCATTTTTACCTCCACTTGTTGGTACCATGGCCTTTACCAGTTGCATGATGTTCCTGGAAAACCATCTGTCTATGAGGGAATTCCCTTTTGAAGTGTCCTTTTTCACAAAAATTAAAGTATTTGTGATCAAGTGACTGTATGTTGGCTAATGAGTAAGAAGCTCTTTAACCACCCTGAGTCAGAGATTATTGTGGAACACCCGAATACATATATATACACACACACGACTGAATTAGATCATAAATAAAACTCATACATATCTAATCATATATATTTGTACACAAAAAATAAGTTACGAGTGGTGGAGTACTTTTTGAAGCTTAATTCTAACGTTAATAACTTTGATATATAAATTTTACGGAGAATTGTGATTTGCGAAAAATTTAAAAATCTAGGATTAGCGCTGCCTAAATGAATTCCGATTATTCCAAATTATCATAAACAACATCCTCAATTAGTAGGGTTGATTTTTAGCTTCTTGGTCCAAACCTCTTTTAAAGTTCAAAATCAATGTGCCAACTTCACATTCTTTCATGTGTTTTCATCTCTAGATCTCTATTATTTATAGTTAGGACACCTTTATGGTTCGCTCTCGATACTATCTCTTATTGGGACCTACCAATTTAGTCTTCTTGTAATGGGCTGGTCATTGAGAGGCACACTAACCTGGCTAGCTAGGTGAGTTTTTCACAATATTTTTGTGATTGTCGATAATGTATTATTCCATGTTTTTATATTTTGCCTAGAATTTTTTCTTCTCACAATAGGATTAGTACATCATGAGACTTTTCGAATTGGTAAGTGTTAAAAGGATTAACCCAGCTCTAATGGCTACTATTACATTGAAGATGCAGAGAGAAAGAGAGAAGACGATCTGGAAAATGTAAAATGAACTGCTTTACTTGTATTCATATCTGGTCTACTATTTATACAACTGACTGAAGCTAACTGAATTATTAATTATCATAACCGACTAACAACCTAACAATTAGTCTAACTAACTATGCAACTAATCACAATACAAGCTTTACTAACTATTGCTCAAAGTACAATTTACATAGCTAATACAACTAACACTAATTTCCACACTCCCCCTCAAGTTGGGTGGTGAAAAATATCCAGCAATCCCAACTTGAATAACATTTCTGT
>JAJOOS010005253.1:0-35928 GCA_029582725.1 Solanum chiquidenum | reverse complement strand
AGGGGTCGAGGGTTGGGGTGAAAAAATAAAATTTTGAAGTTGAAAATATTTTTTTAAAGCAAACTAAAATTTTTTTGGAGGATGCGGGAGGGGGGGAGGGGCGGTGCTGGTGGGGGGGCTGGATAGGGGGTGAAAAAAATGAAATTTTGAAATTGAAAATATTTTTGAAAAACAAACTTAAAATTATTTTTTGGGGTGGTGGGGAGGGGGGCTGGTATGGGATGGGTGGGTGGGGGGCTGGATAGGGGGTGAAAAAAATGAAATTTTGAAATTGAAAATATTTTTTAAAAACAAACTTAAATTTTTTTTTGGGGTGGGTGGGGGGCTGGTAGGGGAGTGGGTGGGGGGTCGAGGGTAGTGGTGAAAAAATGAAATTTTGAAATTGAAAATATTTTTTAAAAACAAACTTAATTTTTTTTTTGAGGGAGTGGGGGGATGGTAGGGGGTGGGTGGGTTGGGGGGGTCAAGGTAGGGGTGAAAAAAAAGAAATTTGGAAGTTGAAAATATTTTTTTTATATAAATTTCAAAAAAAATTTTGGGGTGAAGGGGCTGGTAGGGGGTGGATTGGGGGCAGATAGGGTGGGTGGGAAAAAAACAATCAATTCTCTCCTAGCCTACCAATTTAATAATCATTTATGCTCATACTCCTTACAACTAATTCATTCGAACAAGGGGTGGAGATTAAGACAGTTTTGTTTTACCTGAAGCAATTCCTTGTTCACATGAAGATAGTGAAAATTCACTTTATTTGCCGCAATGGCTTTCTTTTCTGTCTTCCTCGTGTTGTGTCAAAAATTATCAAACCCCAAAATAACCTATTCTAATGAATGGGCCAAGTGGTAAAACATATTGAATAAGTTATGGACTTAGCCTATTAACCATCAACTAAAATTAATTATTTACAATTACCTATCAATTAAATAATCATAGTTAAAAGAATAGTTTAAAATTCACGGGGAGGGTCTTTTATGAAAGGAAGACGTCTAATGCTCAAAATAACCTAGCGGGTCGTTACAATTTATAGCTTTCAATGTTTATATATATAATTTCATATTTACGCTTTTAAAATGACTTAAAAAATTGACTTGTATTGTGTCTTTTCTTGAGTTTTTTTTTTTTATATTTTTCTAACACGATGTGTCGGATATTCTATTGTATACTTATTTTTTCTAATTTTATTTATTCAAGTGTACTCTAGATTTCATTTAACAATATAATCACTCACTCATTTGTCAATTGTATCATATGTCTCTTAAATTGGGAACTTCACATGTTTAATGAAATACACGGTCAAGAGAATACCCTCTTCAATCTGATATCTTTTTCAATCATGGTGTAATTATAAGAAATTAAGAAAAAATAGAAAATTGAAAAAATCGGACGAACCGACTACTAAAATAAAAATACTGACTTTATGTTGGCTTGATTTCGTTTATAGATTTGATAAACCACTATAACTAATTTAGTTATTTGCTTAATGAAAAAAATCAAATCAAACCGACCTAAGTTGTCATGACCGAAGTCTCAACCCTAATTGAGACACAATGTTTTGAACCACAAATGATCCCAAGCTAACCCTTGGTATAACATATCTAAGCAGATCACATGAGAACTGAAGTGGAAGCTATAAATAAATATCATAACTGAAATTGATTTGAAAAATAAATCTATTACAACTAAATACTAATGTCTGAAACTAAATGAGATAATTTGCTAGGAAAACACCCTGGGCTACCTAAAAGCTAACACAATTGAAGTGAATAACATATATTGACTCATAGTTGAAGTCCTATGAATGCGAGGAGGACTCACTAGAATGTTGAAAGTAGATGAACTTAATGGAACATCTGGCCGCAAATCTGAATATGGGTGCTAAAATCAACATCATAAAATGAAGTAACACAAAGTAGCATTAATACATGAAATGTATTGGTATACAAGGTAAGGGATGGGATCACAATTAAACAAACAACTGAAAGGACTATAAATCTGAGCATGAGTATGTCAAGACAAAAAAATGGACGTGATGACACTTGTCTTTTCCCACCAAGACAAGTCAACCTCAACCCAACGAAAACGAAAGAAAAGCGGAATAACATCAAAAATAAGAATAAGATAAAGTGAAAAACTTATTGTTCTGTTAAAACCCCCAAATCTGGTTGTCACGTGTATAAGCCACTAAATACATAAGTACAAAATTAAGAAATAAATACAAGTCTCAATTTTTGTTTCTCAAATAGAACAAAGTGTAAGAAAAGGAAAAAAGAGGGTCCGTTGAATGACAATCTAGCAACTACCTCTTCAAGTCCTTCACAAGCCGCGAGAACGATGAAAAGAGGAAGTGATCACGCAGGTCCAGGATCAGAGCCTACAAAAGAATAGAAGTAAGGGGTGAGTACCAACAACATGGTACCCAACAAGCAAGCTACTAAACAAAGCAACGAGCTACAAATCGAGTATCTCTTACACTCCAATCGAACCTCCTCAAACTACAACTTGCATAGAAATCAGCCAACCTAGAAATTCTACAATACAAGGCTCACGGGATCAATATTCACAGTTCAAACTTCACAATTCAACAATTTAACAAATCAAATAAGTCAATCTCAATGACAAGTAGTTCAGTCACACACAATAAGTACATCAATCTCGAGTATCAAGCAATTCAGGCATTGTCATTTATACACCCATTCACAATAATCAATCTCTTGCCGGAACTATTTCCCATCGGCTTTATATCACTAGCCGGAACCATTTCACATCAACTTTATAACAGTCATCGGAAATGACTTAGGCATATTAACACTCGTTGGTAATGACCTCGGCCAAATCATACTAACGCCGACAAAGTCCTCGGCAAGATAACACTCAATGGTAAAAGATCTCAGCCTCATAATCATCACATTTCTAATCACGGTGTTCAACGATCAATGCATGCAAGCAATATTACACCACATAAAAGAGACAATAGCTATACAATTCAAGTCCATTATTATGCTTTCAAGCATATCATCAATCAATCCATAAGGGTTACATTAAGGCAAAACACATCATCAGGCTCAACACATAACCTTTTTCATTTCAACCCCTTTTTTGTTCATTTTGACATAACAAGTGGTCAATTTAATCATTCATCTCATTCCCATTACTCCGAACACAGAAGCAACAAAGGAAGCATACGAATTCAATTAGATTACAGGGTTTCAGAAGTCAATTCACTTAAATCAATCAACAATCACTTTAATAGTTGATTCTTCCCCTTCTGAACAACTTCCAAAGCCATACAATATATGCACAAGCTCACAAAATTTTCGGAAACAACAATACCAACATCAATCCTCTTGAAAGGTGGGTCAATCAACTCCAAACCCCATTCTAAAATTAAGGTTGGAATCTGAAATTTAATACTTGAACATGATTTTTAAGACTTTAAAAACTCATTAGTGAAAATCATTTCGAAAAAGAAATCAACACCCCTTCAAGATCACCATTTTAGTTAAGAACTTGGGTTCTTGAAAAACCTTGACATTAGCCCACAAAAATCTCACAATTTAATGTTAAAACACATAATTAATTAATGGAAAATGAAGATTTAGGAACAAGAACACTTATCCAAAGATCTAGCACAAAATTTCCTTTCAAAATCGCCACCATGGGTCCCCAAAGCTCAAAAATGGTGAAATGGGGCTTAAACCCCGAAAATGACAGCAAAAACCCTCTCGCTATCACAAAAGAGACAACCCAACTAAAAAGGAGGGTGACGCTTAAGAGACGGGTCCATCACTTAAGTTAAGGTCACTTAAACGAATGACTTTTTCAAAAGCAAAGCCTGCAGACAATAGCAACTTTAGCCAATTCTAAAAGCATCGAAAGGACCCTCGGGATTTCTTTGAAACCCCGAACACACTAACCACATATGCAAATCAATTATACTCGATGATCCTGACTCAATGGAGCTGTCAAAGCACGAATCTGATGTCTCCTTGACCCGACATCCATGAAAACCACAAAAAACTAACTCAACGCCTAAAACTGCTAAAACAAGCTTAGGACCTCTCATAAATCAACCAAGACCTCACCTATAACTAAAATCAACCCCCTGAATCCAGTGGAACTCTCAAAATTCTGATATGAGAATCCGAACTCCAAATGTTGACCAAAGTCAATTCAAAGACTAAAATACTATGATTTCACAACTTGGGACCTCAAATCCTAAAAAAGACTCGGCATCTAAATCCGACAACTCTCACAAATCATATTTCACATTTTGGGACTGATGGAATCGACGAAATTCTATTCTGACACTCGAAACTCAAAAAGATCCCAAAAACCAATTTCTTAACAAATTACCCTTTAAAACTGACAAACTTACCAAATTCTCAAATTTTAAAGGAAAGTTCAAAACCAACTTTTCAAACTCAAATAAAAAATGACCCGTGATCGATAATGGGAGGGGGAAATGGTAAATTTATGTAACTTTTCAATAATGTATGACCGGGTCATTACAGAGTAATACATAAAACAATAACTAAAGGATTGAGACTTAAAATTGGGACATGTCATAATATTACAGAAACAAAAATCAATATCTGAGATCATATTTTCTGAAATCATATCTGAAAGGATGCATATCTGAAAATCTTATAATGATAATATCAAGAAAACATAAAATAAATGAACTAAATCTTTTATGTGGAAGTTTCTCTTAATCGACATACACAATTTGAGATCACAATGCACCAATGAATGCCTTACTTGGGAGGGTACCCTATATCTTGCTTGAGTATAAACCATGCATGTCTAATGCGGATCCACTAATCTAAGCCTCTCAGGGTGAAATGATCAATCAAAAAAGTGGTGAAACATAAACCTACAGAGGCATTTAGTTCTGGAACTTGGGCTATCTAGAACCCTCATTCAATCGGTGCTAAATACTATTCCAAAAACATACTATTCATATAGCTGATAAATATATTTGTTAAGTTTATCATGAGTCTTGTTCAAAATATCTTTCTAAAATTTATCTTGAGACTATGCTCAAATCTATGAGAAACTCAATTCTTTCTTTCTAAAATTAATTGTGGAAATCTCTTTCTAAAACATATCTCTCAAATCATGAGATAGCTTTCATAATAATATAAAGGCTCTAAAAGCATGTTTTAAAAGATAAGCTTCAAGAGTCACACACAAAATCATGTCAAAAACGAATAAGGATGACAATGGAAAACCTTGCTAAACATAAAAGGGAAATACAACCGTTAAAATCCATAATCATCATTAAGTAAGTTCAAGAAATCATGCAATTGGATATTAAAAATCGGTGAAGTAAGAAGTCGGTTTGTAAGCCCTAACTATGAAATTAACTTTATAGAAACTTAAAACTTTGGACATGAGAATAAAAGGAATTCCTCATTTAAGTCCTACATACCTGAATCTTAGGGATTATTGTAGAAAAGTTTTGAGCTTGGAACCTTATAGATTGAACTTAAGAAATCCTTCTATGAATTTCTTAGAGATGAAGGTTGGGGAAGAATCTTGATAGAAAACCTTAGGATTCTCGAAGAGAGTCTAGAACGTTGAGCCTTTAGATCTTGTAAAATTGAAAGAAAAAAATTCTTTAAGTTTTTGATCTTTGGGAAAAGGAGAATTGGAGATTTTGAGAGTTACTATATGTATAAGGATGTTATTAGGTTATAATATAGACTTATGAAAGTTAATTGAGGGTAAAATATCAATAATACTCTTCTAAGAACATAAGAAGACCAAAACAATTGAAGAAAATGACCTTTCAAAGAATCCCGTTGGTCAAATTGGCGATTTGGAGGTACCATCGCCAAAATGGGTCTTTGGATCGCCAAAATGAACAGTTTCTGCAGGTTTTCTGACCATTTCTACAATGTAATTGAGCGATAGGAAAAACCAACCATTCAGTGATTCACTGAATGGACATATTTTACTGTCGAATTTCCCAGTTCAGACGTAGAGTAAAACAACCATAACTTTCTACTCTAAACTTTGATTGATGCAAACTTTATGGCATTGGAAAGAAGACTTAATAGTATTTTAATGTGATAGGTCATTGACCATCTAAACCTTTATATGCTGAGAGACATGGTCGTTTCAAGTTGACCCTTCTATGAACTCATGTGAAAACTAAGTCGATAAAAATGCTTTGAACTTCACTTGGTATTTGAGGTATCTTAGGACCCTAAAACGCATATGATACACTTATTACACTCACTATAGGACCTTAATATATATGTACAACTTAGAAATCATTGAGTTCAAGCATATATGCATATGAAGAATGGTTCAGATTTTTGCTTTGAAGTTGTGAGGTGTGAGTGCATATATATATACTAGCTTTTTTTTACACGTGCGTTGCACATGATTACCAATTCCAAAAATATATTTTATAGTAATTACTATTGTTTATTTGAGCAAAGATTTGAATAGTAGGCTTAGTACAAAATAATATTGCAGATTATTTTGTGAATGTTCAATGTGAATCATCATATATATCTCTTATTCACGCAAACCTATGAAGATGGTCAATGAATGTTTTTATTAGTTAAATATAATAATGTTTATATTTATTTTAATTTGACGAGGTTGAATCATGTAATTAGTCATATCTCACTAATTATTACCTTATAAATGGTATTTGTTGTATATATAAAAATTAAACTAACACAAACTTCAACTGGCGTTATTACAAATCATATGAACTTTTGTTCATCTAAAATACTGAAATATTAAAAAATAGTGAATAAGTAAAATAAAAGGGCATTGTTTATATAGCATTAACTATTTTGAAGCAAACTTTCTGACAATCTAAATCACATAAGTAACATTGATAAAAAAAAGTCATTCTTTTGTCTTGAGCATCAAAAAAATAAACCGTGATAATTCTATAAATTTTGGAAAAAGATATTCAAAAGCATATATCTACATCACAAGAGAAACTGTTGACAAAAACAAATGAATTTAGACTACATCATGTTAACTTCATATATTGGAACATTACATACTAATGTATATATTAAGAAAAAAATAATTACTATATCATCAAAATTATTTTCCTCAAGTACTTGAGGTTATAGAATATACCCTCTTAGGATAGAACGATTTACTTTATCAAAATAGTGGTACGCCATATTCCCCTAAACATTTAACTCACTCAACGACAATAAATCACACAAAAAATTAAAATACAGGAAGAAGAAGAGTAGAATATTAAAAACAATTGTGCTTGAAAAATCAGAGGAAGACCCTCTATTTATAGTAAACAAAGGGTAGTATAAACAAATGATTTTGTGTCTTATTTGAAAAGTCATGACCTTTCCGAGACATCACAACCCTTTGGAAAAGTCACAATTCTTTGGAAAAGTCACAACTCATTGAAAAATCACATCCCTTTGAGAAAAGTCACAACTTATCAGAAAAGTCATAACTCATATGAATAAATGTTTTGTGTCTTATCTGAAAAGTCATGACCTTTCCGATAAATCACAACCCTTTGGAAAAGTCACAACTAAACAAAAAATCACAACCCTTTGAGAAAAGTCACAACCTATTGGAAAAGCCACAACTCATCAAAAAAGTCACAACCTACGTTAGGGATGGGATGGATGGATGGATGGATGGATGGGATGGGATGGATGGATGGATGGGATGTGATGGATGGATGGGATGGATGGATGGATAGATATATATATATAGATAGATAGATAGATAGATAGATAGATAGGTAGATAGGTAGATAGGTAGAGATTGTCAGTTTTCAAATAACTTTTTACAAGACAAACTACTAGATGATCCATTCATCTATTCTTTGAACTTCAGCCCACGAAATGGATCAAAAGCATCACCAAATAGCTCAGATAATCATCGAATAACTTCAAAATAGCATCTCCAACGAAGCCCAAACATTTGTTTATCAACTTGGGCCAAGTTATATAAATGGAAAAAATGTGCAAGTAAATTACACATATATAGAAAACAGAGGAGAGTATATTAATAATCCATGTAATAACTAAATTTATTTTCGTGAAAGAAATATGGGGACTTTAAACATATGTTCCACGAAATTAAAAAATCGTGCTCTTTCCTTACATAATGTCAACTATCAGAAATTTTGCGATAAACAAGGTGGGTTATTTGAGGGTAATACCCTCCAGCCATTTATCCTAAACAGTTGAGAAATCATTCAGTAAAGTTAAGATATTAGTCGCCAGTGCGAGTCCACGAAAGTTCAAGATTTGAAAATGCATGCTACAAGAATGTTTTTTACTTGAAGTGAAGTGAGAATAAGGAGACATCATTTCCCTGATTTAATTATAATATCAATTGAATGAGGATACACGTGCCACGAAGTGAAGTGACAATAAGCTTACGGCTCTTCCTAGATTCACATACCATTAAAATCATTGTGTGCATGTGTCACCGGAAGTATACAGTGAATTAATGAATTCTTTGCATTTTACACCCTAAACATGTGTTTTTATTTGTGATTCACACCATATTCTTTATAAGGGAAAAAAAGGCAAAATTACCTCACAACATTAATTTATTAGTTGACTTTACCCTTACTATTAAAATGAAATTATCCTGGCTGTTAATAAACTTATCATTTGTATCCCATTTTGAACGGAAATCTCCAAATCAACCAAAATTTAACCGATTTCTTAAAAATGACTCATTCCTATTTTAAATACATGTCTTACCCATGTATATATCTTAATGCAAAATAATTCTTGATTTTGAACCAAAAAAATAAAACCCCCAATTCATGAAAGCAATGTGGTGACTGAAAATCTCTGTGAAAAATCACACTTTCTGTTCATTCTACACCTTTATTATCAAGAATCTTGAGACCCCATCCGACCAACCATCACCATTTTTAATCAATTCCACTATCATAATCGTATAAGGAGGTATATAGGGGATTGTGGGGGTGGGGTGGATTGGGATGAAATGATAAAAATGACAGTTGTTTCAGTGGGAAATGGTAATGTCGTATGTAGAGCTCATGGAACAATGGTGACAATACAACTTTTGTATGGTGGGTACCATGTGATTACCAAAGTTCAACTCAATGTGGGAATGAATCAAATTGTCTTAGGCTTGTATAGGGAATAGGGATCTTCATGCTCTATTAATTCTTGCACTGGTGGCTTATGTTCACAAAAATTCTTAACATGATGATTTATATATAATTAAAAATATCAAGCATGATAAATTTAAAAGAAGGCGTGTTTTCTTATTTTCAAAGAATGTCTCCAACACTGGATATATCAAAGATAAAATGGAAAAAGAAAATAAAACTACTAACTATGATTTTATGGCAGCCTTGGTAATGAATCTAATGCTTCACATTTCATAACGTTTATAAAGTTTCGTTAGCATTATATCTGGTGTGCCAACTTTTCATATATTTTTTAATAACGTCGGCTGCAAGACAAACTTAGCACACCTCAATTAATTCACCGTATATTGGCTACTCCCACTTATACATGTACCCAATAAGTCTATATATCCATTGATGTTTTCACCAATGAAAAAATAATTCTTAACATAATTAGCCTCTTTGAACATTTTGTCCCTGTATAGCTTAGTCCAACATCATTGACCACAAGTTACATCTTGACTTCACCATAGTCTCATCATAAATTTACATTTAATAATAATCTAATAGCATTAAAAGATTTACACATTTAGTACATAAAAATTAGTCAACCATTTTGAAAAAGATAATAACATATAATTTTATCTTATTTTCCAAATATGAATTAGTACTTTATAATTAAAATCTTTCTTTATCAGCTACAACATTTTATTTATTTTTTCTTTGTTTCTTTATGAGCTTCAGCATTTTCATAAAGAATCACCATATCCAAAATGTTACTCAATAAAGAGATAAATGGAGAGAATAGTGAAAGCAAGCAAGAAAATTCAGAATCTAATGAATAACAAATGTTGGTTTTCTTTGATCTCACTATTGAAATTCTCTTAAGGCTACCAGTGAAATCTCTTTAGCAGATCAGGTCTGTTTCAAAAACTTGTTTGCTTTGATCTGTAGCACCAAGTTTATCAAGTCTCATATGAGTTTATCAGCTAATAAAAAAGATGTAACACCTCTCTAAGTGAAGGAGCTAAAATTAGAAAATGTCATTTTTGGAAAGAATGAAAAATCTTGAAATTTGTTTAAGTTATGTTAAGTATGAGTTTTGGGTAAACTTCAAATGACCATAACTCCTAGATCAGGATGGGTTAGGTGTGATACAAGATACCGTAGGAAATATATTTGGATTATCTACCCAACAATGCCGAGTTTTCTTAATTTCGAGTTCGTATGAGGAATATATGCCCATTGGAAATCGGGCTATCTAAATAAGGAAAGTTAAAACTGGATTTTAAGGGGTATTTTGGTCTTTTCCATACCCACTTGATTTAATTCGTTTCTAGTGAATTATTAGGGTCAAAACTGAATTGGTTCAGTTTGCACAATTGAAAATTCACGCTAGGGCTTTAGAGAAAAGAATTCAAGAGAGAAGAGAAGAGGAAAATCAAGACTCATCGTCTTCGTAAGGAATTGATTGTGGATTTCGTCAAGGATTTTATCCTACAAGGTATGTGAGACTTTCATAACGTTGGGTTCGTTCACCCACGTGCCAAACATGTTTATTTCTACGTGAATTCGTCCTAAAAAAATGGAAGTTTGAATGTTCTTGATGGGTGTTCTTGAATTGCTTTCGTTCTTGAGAGTTTAATGTCGATTATTAGAGCTACTTTGAGTTAAATTCTTGTGTATATGTTTTGGGTACCTGAATCTAAAGAGATATTGAGAAAAAAATCTAAATTAATCGAATTAAGGTAAGAAAATGAGAGGAAAAGTTTGTCAATTTTGCATGGGGAAATGCTGGCGCGACGCACCCCCGTTGCGCCAGGAAGGCTGGGGTGACGCGCCCTTAATGCGCCAGAAATGAGCCCCAGTAACTTAGTGGCTGGCGCGGCGTGCCAGGAACGCTCCCAGATCGTCTCCCCCCTTATGTTTTTCATCGTTTATCCCGTCTAAGTACTTTTAAAGAGTACTAACACTTCTTATTGATTCTAACTACTCTAAATTACTTCTTAACATATGGAAATCATCCAGAAACATGAATCCTAACATTTAATCCATACATTCAAATTCAAGGAAAGTTAAGAGCCAAGTCTAGAAAGTTCATAGAGTCTTTTCAAGAAGTTTTTCGCAAATGTTTTAAACTTTTTTAAAGACTTGAGTTTGAGTTGAGTAAGAGTAACAAATGAATTTCTTTTCTTTAAAAGACTATATGGGGACTAAGTATTCCCAAATGAGTAAATGTTTTCACTTTTTTTTAAAAAAAAACACTGATTTCCAAGAGAGATTTTGAGCTAGTTTTTGAGTAATTATATCAACCCACAGAAAGAGTTTTTATTTCTAAACATATGAGCTGAGTATTTTGGGAGTAGTATTGAGCACCGATGTGGGAACGAGTTCATAACAACTCAAAGTCTCCATAAACAATGTAGCCAATGTGGGTAGAAAAGGGTCATAATTTTTAGATGATTCCTTAGTAATTTTTAGCATAGACTAGTGGATCCCCTTAGTTGAGGTGTTCTATATCCCGGCAAGTTATAGGATAGTTCTGGCAGCGTGGGCGAGACACTTTATCATCACATAGCTGTAGTGATGGTTGTCGGTTACAAAAACTCATACAAAGTTATATTACTTTATTGTATATATGTATATTGAGTTGTTTCTTACTATTTTAAATGTTTCATATAAAATGCATCTTTTATGTTGTTTAATTCTGCATTTGAGTTGAGTATCCATGAGTTTGAGTAAAGTTGAGGTAAGTGTTTCTTTCAGATTCAAGATCAAACTTATGTGTTACTTAGAAATCCCCTCGCATGCTTGTACATTCAATGTACTGACGCCATTTGTCCTGCATCATTTTATGATGCAGATATAGGGTACTAAGATCAGCATCCAGGGCCTTGTTGATCCAGTTGAGTACTCAGAGTCAGTTGGTGAGCCTCCTTACTTTCAGGAGGATTCCCTTTTTATTGCTTTGATTAGTTAGTTAATTAGGATGTCGTGGTTCTTGTACCGACATCCATCTAAGTTGTTAGAGGCTTCATAGACTGTTAGTTAGTTCATTTGTCATTATCTTGTTATTGAATTATGTTAAGACTTGAGTTGCCACTTTGGCTAAGTTAAATGTTTATTTCTAAAACATTCTGAGTATAGTTGAGACAATTGAGTTATCTTTCATTTGAATTCTCTTCTTAATTGTTAAAGTCTTCCGCTGAGAGTCTAGCTAGGAAAAGGGTTCGCTTGGAGCCAACAAAGGTTCTTGAGTGCCGTCCCGCCCAGGGTGTAGGCTGGGGGCCTGAAAAACTTGGTATTAGAGCACATAGTTCAAGAGTCCTATGGAGTCTATGAAGCCGTTTTTGTAGAGTCCTAGTTATCGGTGTGAAGCGCGCCACATCTATAATTAGGAGGCTGCAACATTTAGGAACTATATCATTTTTTTTGTATTCATGTCGTGCGATAGAGTTAATCTCTATAAAGTTTCCTTCTAACTCGTTCTTGCGCGTGTATTTCAGTTGATCATGCCTCCACGAAGAGTTGTCAGTGGTCTTCCTGCTAGGAAGAATGTCGAGGAACAAGGGGTACCTAATGCACCTGAAGTGCAACCCCAAGGAGAGGTCACCAATGTTGAGTTCAGGAAAGCGATCAGAATGTTAAGTAAAGCGGTGAGCAATCAAGCTAGTCAGAGAGGGAACCGACAGAAAGTGAATGATACTTCAAGAATCTGTGAGTTTCTATAGATGAATCCTCAAAGCTTCACTTGTTCAAGCACTACTGAGGATCCAAATTTTTTTATTGAGGAACTGCAAAAGGTGTTTGAGTTTATGCACGTTGCCGATGCTGAGCGAGTAGAACTACATGCATATGAACTAAAGAGCGTTGCTAGGACTTGGTTTGACCAGTTGAAGAAGGGTAGAGATGAGGGTGCACCAATTTTTACTTGGGCAATGTTTGAGGAGGCTTTCTTGGGGAGTTTCTTTCCCCGTGAACTGAGAAAAGCCAAGGTACGAGAATTCCTTACTCTTAAGCAGGATTCACTGAGTGTTCATGAGTACAGTTTAAAGTTCACCCAACTTTCTCGATATGCTCCGGAAATGGTTGCGGATATGAGAAGTAAGATGAGTCTATTTGTTGCTGGGTTGTCTTGTCTGTCAAGTAAGGAGGCCAAGGCAGCGATGCTAATAGGGGACATGGGCATAGCGAGACGTTTGGTTTATGTGCAACAGGTTGAGGAAGAGAAGCTGAGGGATATAGAAGAATCCATAAATAAGAAAGCTAAGACAGGGAATGAGTCCGGGCAAAAAATGAGTAATGTGAATCGTTCTTCCTTTCAACATAAGAAAAAGGGACCTGCTCCATCATCTGCTAGTGCACCTGCATCAAGGAACAAAGGTGAGTATAATAGTCAGAATTCATAGAATTTTAGAGCTAGACGTGCTCAGTCTCAGGGTAGTGTGTCACAAGGAGGTAATTAGGCTTCTGCATATGCTAAGTGTGGTAGGAACCACCCAGGTTCTTTTCGCGATGACTCTATTGAATATTTCAAGTGTGGGCAAGAGGGTCACTTCATGAATGAATGTCATAAGAACAGGAAAGGAAATGGGTATAGGGGTAATAAAGCCCAATCTTCTTCAGTTGCTCTACCAGACAGGGTTGCACCTAGAGGAGCTACTTTAGGTACTGGTGGAGGAGCAAACCGCCTATATGCGATCACTAGTCATCAAAGCAGGAGAATTCTCCAAATGTTGTCACTATTATGATCAAAGTCTTTACTTTTGATTTTTATGCTGTGCTAGACCCAGGAGACAGTTTATATTTTGTGACCCCATATTTTGCTATGAATTTTGATGTTCTTCCTGAGCAACTTTGTGAGCCCTTTATTGTTTCTACACCTGTTGGGGAGTCCTTTATAGCTGAGAGAGTCTATTGTGATTATACTATTTCTGTTAATCACAAGATTACCATGACTGATTTAGTTGAGTTAGACTTGGTAGATTTTGATGTTATTCTGGGTATGGACTGTCTTTATACCTGTTATGCCTCCATTGATTGTAGAACTCGAGTTGTTAAGTTCCAGTTTCCTAATGAGCTAGTCGTTGAGTGGAGGAGTAGTTCAATAGTGCCTAAGGGTCATTTTATTTCGTACCTAAAGGGGAGAAAGTTAGTTTCCAAGGGGTGTGTCTATAACTTATTTTGAGTTAATGATTCTAGTGTTGAGACACCTTTTATTTAGTCAGTTCATATTGTGAGTGAGTTTCCAGAGGTCTTTCCACATGATCTACGCAAAGTCCCTCCTGAGAGAGAAATAAACTTCGGTATATATATTCTTCCTGATACTCGTCCTATATCTATTCCACCATATAGAATGGCTCCAGAAGAGTTGAAATAGTTAAAAGAGTAGTTGAAAGATCTCTTTGAGAAAGTCTTTATTCGACCAAGTGTCTCACCTTAGGGCGCTCCGGTATTATTTGTGAGGAAGAAGGATGGTTTTCTTAGAATGTGTACAAACTACCGTCAGTTGAACAAGGTTACTATCAAGAATAAGTATCATCTTCCGAGAATTGATGATCTATTCGATCAGCTTCAGGGTGCCACTTATTTCTCTAAAATAGACCTCAGATCTGGCTAACATCAGTTAAGAGTAAGGGAATGTGATATTCCAAAGACATCTTTTCGGACCCGTTAGGGTCATTTTGAGTTTCTGGTCATATCATTTGGTTTAACTAATGCATATACAACATTCATGGACCTTATGAACAGAGTATTCAAGCTTTATTTAGATATGTTTGTTATCGTGTTCTTGATGACATTCTAATATATTCAAGGAATGAGGAAGAACATGCTAGCCATCTCAGAATAGTTCTCCAAACTCTAAAGGATAGAGAGTTGTATGCTAAGTTCTCAAAATGTGAGTTTTGGCTTGAGTATATGGCATTCTTAGACCACATTGTTTCCAGTGATGGAATTAGAGTTGATACTTAGAATATAGAGGCAGTGTAGAATTGGCCTAGACCCACATCTCCAACTGATATTAGGAGTTTATTAGGGTTTGCTGGATGTTATAGAAAGTTCGTAGAGGGGTTCTCATCTATTTCGTCCCTTTTGACAAAGTTGACTAAAAAAATAGTGAAGTTTCAATTGTCTGAAGCTTCTGAGAAAAGCTTTCAGGAATTGAAAAAGAGGTTGACTACTGCCCTGGTATTGACTTACCAGAAGGTACTCCAGGTTTTGTGGTGTATTATGATGCGTCCAGAGGTGGTTGGGGTTGTGTGTTAATGCAGAATGGTAAAGTTATAGCTTATGACTCCATACAACTACAAGTTTACGAGAAGAATTTCCCAACCCATGATCTAGAGTTGGCTGCCGTAGTATTTTCTTTGAAAATATGGCATCATGATCTTTATGGTGTTCATGTGGATGAGTTCATCAATCACAAGAGTCTACATTATGTATTCAGTCAGAAAGAGCTTAATCTCAGACAGAGAAGGTGGCTAAATTTACTCAAGGATTATGACATAAGTATCATCTATCACCCAGGTAAGGCTAATGTTGTTGCTGATGCCTTGAGCATGTTATCTATGGGTAGTACCACCCATGTTGAGGAAGAAAAGAAAGAGTTAGCTAAAGATGTGCACAGACTTGCACGATTAGGAGTTCGACTAATGGATTCCATAGAAGTAGGAGTGGTGGTGATGAATGGGGCTGAATCATCATTAGTGTCAGAAGCTAGAGAGAAACAAGACCAAGATCCTATTTTGCTTGAATTGAAGACAAATGTTCATAAGTAAAAAGTAATGGATTTTGAACAAGGGGGAGATGGTGTATTGAGGTATCAAGGTAGGTTGTGTGTACCAAGGGTGGATGAACTCAAAAAGAGGATCATGGATGAATCTCATAGCTCTAGTTATTCTATTCATTCGGGTTCCACAAAGATTTATCGTGACTTGAGAGAAGTATATTGGTGGAATAGTATGAAGAAAAGTATTGCTGAGTTCGTTGCTAAATTCCCAAATTGTCAACAAGTTAAAGTAGAGCACCAGAGGCCTGGTGGTATGGCTTAGAATATATATCTTCCATAATGGAAGTGGGAGATTATCAATATGGATTTCATCACAAGTTTACCAAGGTCTCGTAGGCAACAAAATTCTATTTGGGTGATTGTGGATCGAATGACCAAATCAGCCCACTTTTTGCCGGTAAAGTATACCCATTTAGCAGAGGATTATGCCAAGTTATACATTCAAGAGGTAGTAAGACTTCATGGAATCCCTATTTCGATTATATCAGATAGAGGTGCATAATTTACTGCACAATTCTGGAAATCTTTTTAGAAAGGCTTATGTTCAAATGTGAACTTAAGTATTGCTTTTCATCCTCAGACAGATGGTTAAGCAGAGCACACTATTTAGACTTTAGAAGATATTTTGAGGGCTTGTGTGATTGATATCAAGGGTAATTGGGATGATCACCTAACTCTCATTGAGTTTGGTTATAACAACATTTACCATTCTAATATTCAGATGGCTCCTTATGAAACTCTTTATGGGAGAAGATGCAGATCTCTTATTGGATGGTTTGGGGTTGGTGAAGCTGGGTTGATAGGACCAGACTTAGTTCATCAGGCTATGGAGAAAGTGAATGTTATTTAAGAGAGGTTGAAAACAACGTAGAGTCATTAGAAATCCTACACTAATGTTAGGAGACGAGAGTTAGAGTTTGAAGTAGATGATTGGGTATACTTGAAGGTTTGACCCATAAAGGGTGTTATGAGATTTGGTAAGAAGGGGAAGCTTAGTCCCTGGTATATTGGTCCTTAAAGAATATCCAAGAGGATTGACAATGTAGCTTATGAGTTAGAGCTACCACAAGAGTTAGCAGCGGTCCATCCGGTATTTCATATTTCCATGTTGAAGAAGTGCATGAAAGATCCATCACTTATTATACCTACTGAAGATATTGGTATCAAGGATAACTTATTTTATGAGGAGATTCCTGTTGAGATTGTAGATCGCCAAGTTCACAAGTTGAGAACTAAAGAGGTAGCATCAGTCAAAGTTCTATGGAGAAATCAGTTTGTTGAGGAAGCTACTTGGGAAACTGAGGAGGATATGAAGAAAAGATACCCAAATCTCTTCAAATCCGGAGAAGTTCCAAAATTAAGGTACTAATCATTTTCTTGGCTTTTATTTTAAGTTGGCATGCTGTATTTAGATTTTACTTGTTTGGTGTTTGAGCTAGATGTTAGATGTCATACCCTTAGTCTACTTAGAGTGATCTCATTCTAGGAAGAATGTTCTCAAGGAGGAGATATTCTAACACCTCGCTAAGTGAAGGAGCTCAAATTAAAAAGAGTCGTTTTTGGAAAGAATGAAAAATCTGGAAATTTGTTTAAGTTATGTTAAGTATGAGTTTTGGGTCCACTTCCAATGACCATAACTCCTAGATCAGGATGAGTTATGTGTGCTACAAGATACCGTAGGAAAGATCTTTGGATTATATTTGCAACGCTGCAGAGTTTGCTAAATTTCGAGTTCGTATGAGGAAGATATTCCCATTGGAAGTCAGGTTGTTTAGATAAGAAAAGTCAAAACTGGATTTTAAGGGGTATTTTGGTCTTTTCCATACCCACTTGATTTAATTCATTTTTAGTGAATTAATCAGGGTCAAAACTGAATTGGTTCAGTTTGCACAATTGAAAATTCACGCTAGGGATTTAGAGAGAAGAGAAAAGGAAAATCAAGATTCGTCATCTTCGTATGGAATTGATGTAGATTTTGTCAAGGATTTGATCCTACGACGTATGTGAGACTTTCATAACATTGGGTTCGTTCACAAACGTGCCAAACATGTTTATTTCAACGTGAATTCGTCCTAAAAAGATTGGAAGTTTGAATGTTCTTAATGGGTGTTCTTGAATTGCATTCGTTCATGAATTTGGGTTGATATTGAGGAGTTCTTGTGAGTTTAATGTGTATATTATTAGAGTTACTTTGAGTTAGAATCTAGTGTATATGTTTTGGGTACCTAAATCTAAAGACATATTGAGAAAAATAATCAAAATTAATCGAATTAAGGTAAAATAATGAGAGGAAAAGTTTGTCAATTTTGCGTGGGGAAATGCTGGCGCGACACGCCCCCGTTGCGCAAGTAAGGCTACGGTGAAACGCTAGCAGTGCGCCATAAGTGAGCCCCAATAACTTAGGGGCTGGCGCAGCGTACCAGGAACGCGCCTAGGTCGTCTGCCCCTACCCGTTTTTCATCATTTATCCCGTTTAAGTCCTTTTAAAGTGTACTAACATTTTCTATTGATTCTAACTACTCTAAATGACTTCTAAACTCTAAAAATCATCCATAAACATGAACTCTAACCTTGAATCCATAAATTTAAATTCAAGGAAAGTTAAGAGCCAAGTCTAGAAAGTTCACTGAGTCTTTTCAAGAAGTCTTTTGCAAATATTTTAAACTTGTTTTAAGACTTGAGTTTGAGTTGAATAAGAGTAACAAATGAGTTTATTTTCTTTAAAAGAGTATATGGGGACTATTTATTCCCAAATGAGTAAATGTTTTCACATTTTAAACAACAGAGGAAACACCAATTTCCAAGAGAGATTTTGAGCTAGTTTTTGAGTAATTATCTCAAACCACAGAAAGAGTTTTTGTTTTTAAGAATATGAGATGAGTATTTTGGGAGTAGTATTGAGAACTGATGTGGGGACAAGTTCATAACAACTCAAAGTCTCCATAACCCATGTAGCCAACATGGGTAGAAAAGGGTCATACTTTTTAGATGATTCCTTAGTGCTTTTTAGCAATGACTAGTGGATCCACTTAGTTGAGGCGTTCTATATCCCGACAAGTTATAGGATAGTTCTGGCAGCATGGGCGAGATGATGTATCATTGCAGAGCTCATAGTGATGGTTGTCGGTTAGAGAAACTCCCACAAAGTTATATTACTTTATTGTATATATGTATATTGAGTTGTTTCTTACTATTTTAAATGCTTCCTATAAATTGCATCTTTAATGTTGTTTAATTCTGCATTTGAGTTGAGTATCCACGAGTTTGAGTAAAGTTGAGGTAAGTGTTTCTTTTAGATTCTAGTTCTAGCTTATGTGTTACATAGAAATTCGCTCGCATGCTCGTACATTCAATGTACTGATGCCATTTGGCCTGCATCATTTTATGATGCATATACAGGGTACTAAGATCAGCATCCAGGGCCTTGTTGATCCAGTTGAGTACTAAGAGTCAGTTAGTGAGCCTCCTTCCTTTCAGGAGGATTCCCTTTTTATTGATTTAATTAGTTAATTAATTAGGATGTCTTGGGTCATGTCCTGATGTCCATCTCATTTTTTAGAGGCTTCATAGACTGTTTGTTAGTTCATTTGCCATTATCTATTTATTGGCTTATGTTAAGACTTGAGGTGCCACTTTGGTTAAGTTAAATGTTTATTTCTAAAACATTCTGAGTTTAGTTGAGACATATGAGTTATCTTGCATTTGAATTCTCTTCTTAATGCTTAAAGTCTTCCACTGAGAGTCTAGCCAGGCCAAGGGTTCTCTTGGGGCCAGCAATGGTTCTCGAGTGCCAGTCCCTCCCAGGGTGTAGGTTAGGGGCCTTGACAAAACACTACACCAATCATAGGCTTATGCTAAGTAATGCCCATCCAGAAAATAATCTTAAGCATTGTTCTCTTAAGTCTTTACTTTATGAGTCTATTATTGATGAATCTGATATGGATTATCCCATGAAAATCTCCAGTAGATATTCCTTATCTAGGAGTTCTGTAAATGGATTGATTTGTCTTGCAAATATCACAAAAGATTTATTTCTATGTAACCCAACAATAAGAAAGCATAGGAAATTACCTGGTTTTAAACCTAAAGTGAGCAATGTTTTCTATTTCTTATATGGTTTTGGATATGATGAGATTCATGATGATTATAAAGTAGTGTGTATTTTTATTAATATGGGCCATCAGCGTGATTTTCAAGAGGTCAATATATATAGTCTAAGAAATGATTCTTGGCGAAGAATTGGTTATCCTCAGAATGGGACACGATTAATTAGTTCAGGTAAGGTTGTGAATGGAAAGCTTCGATGGGCAACTACTTGTGGTCTTGGTTACTAAAGGGGGTGGAGCATAACCTCTTTTGATTTGAGTGATGAGAAATGGATAAAGGTGGAACGACCTTGCTATTGAGAGAGGGATGATATTCTTATGTTGGGAGCATTGTGATATGATCTTTCTATGCTTTGGCATAATTTGATTGCTCAAGTAGATGTGTGGTCTATGAAAGATATGGGAATAAAGAATCTTGGACAAAAATGTTTAGCATTAATCGTACTCCAGAACCAATGGATAATTTTCTTTCTCACTCTTTTTGTTTGTCAAAAGGGTGGTAAATTTTTTGTTATGTTTGAATCAACTTTCATGATATACATTCCAGAGGATAATTAGACCAGAATTCTCAGGTCTCCTAAATTTTATAATTTTCTTACGGTGGAAATCTACATTGAATATCTAGTTTATCCCCTTTCACGAAATGAACCGAGAATGCAACAAGAATGAAGGCGGTAGAAGCTCTGATGATTTTAATGTGTTTAACTAATGTTGAAAGAGTTCCATCTTATGCATTTTGCAAAGTGCTATTATACTCTCTTTTTTTTATCGAATAATAGAAAAATCATTGCATATTTAAGGGAGAGATTTACCCCCCTCATCTCTATGAAAATCTTTCTTGACCTTTCCTTTTTGTGTGTGCATATTTTCATAAAAAAATATACTTTTTATCATTGTTACTTATAGCTTATTAGATTTTTTGGTGTTGTCTTTTCATTAATTTATTTATATGGTCAATCAACCATTGAATTATTATTTTTTCACTTTAGTAGTAACATTGATATTAGAAAGCTACTAATGTAAGTAGATATCTTTTTTTCATGGAACTGACAACACCGTTCCATATCTTTCTCAACTGAAAAAGGCTTATATTACATAGTGGACTAAAATCATTAGTCAGAACTTGATGTAAAAAGAATCTAATACAAAGGATATTGCAGGGAATGACAACAAGGATTTGTAAATCATATACAAACCATTATTAAGGATTAACACCTTAATCACACTATAACAAAAGAGACATTTGATGGCAATAGGATTTTTTTACAGAAAGAATATTTAGCGGCAATTGAGTTAATGTTATTAGATTCAGAGTCGCTAAAGTCGTTAGCGTTATTTATATATAGTGTTTTTGATAAATACTCATATTTCTTATTGACGCTACTTATATAATACAAAGACAAATATATTGTTGCTGTTAAATAATTACAACAATTTGTTTATTGTAGTGTCACATGCTTTTATTATCCACTATAAGCAACAATTTTGTGATGAGTGCACAAAATTCGACACCAGGGTTTGGCCATAGTACGTTAAATATATACCGAGCCTTCTTTCAAAGAGATAAAAATGAGTTTGCTGAAAGTTGGATTCATCAATTTTCTTTGCCTTGGTTCTCACTCATCGACACTGTAAAAAACCGATTTGTTGTTACTAAAGGCCACCTCGTAAGAAGTCCCAAAGGTCTGGAAGTGCACTGTGGGAATTTTTAAAATTTGAGCACACGATGATTGTGGCCCAAATTGAATTTAAGGTCGGGCTGACATCAGCCTGCCATGACGAGAGACTTCCCTTTGTGGAGGTATAGCGGGCTAACAATAATTCTCCAACCTAACTAATGCGTTTTCTTTTACTTTCCTCCAACTTTTGAAAGGAAAAAACAGATTAGGGATGTTCCATAAAACCTCTAAAGGAATTCGTTCCAATGGAGCAATGATTGAAAATAATTACGGCCCAAGTAAGCTGAATGCCTATGGTATTCAAGTGCTCGTTCATCATGGGTTGTTTCTAGGTAGTCAAAATTTCTTGGGCAAGGTTCATCAGCTAATGCTTTGCGCCTAGTAAAGCATATGTAATGACAACATATTGATAATCTCATGAAATGAACCGGTTATGTGACTGGTGCTTTCAATTGTTATTCTTCATTTTGTTTGTGATTGTGCATGACTGATAGTTTTTGATGGTAGGCTCGGGGACACACCTGGTATAGGATATCCCTCCGGTTGGCTCGTATACCACGTCTGGTATATACTAATGGTTGGCTCGAGTGCGTTGCCAGGTATGGAAATACCCATATATGGTTGGTTCAGGTACCTCGCTGGTACCGTAAGTATGGACTGATTGGGTATCAACTCTGTTCGTGAACTATTTAATCTCATAGTAGCATGGTGATTAGGTTGAGACTTAATATCCCAAACAAGAAACATTAGGATTGTCAATGTGTGGGACCACTATTTTGCTATTCTGAGACAGTTCCCTATTTTGATTCACCTCACCAAGATGACTAAGAGTTTAGAGTTATTTACAAAAGCCAAATGTGCTTCTTCATTGATCTAAAATATGTGTTGTTTCGCTGCAACCCTAGGTTTTACTACTTCACATTTAGCTACTACAAGAGTAGTTGGATAGCTACCATCACTCTGCTTAGGATGGTAGAGGCCCTAGCGATTTTTGTAAGTTGCTTGATCAAACTGGGGGCCCATCGACAAGAGAGGGAAGGACAATAGAGTTCGTGGTTATCATCTTACAAGCCCTTATTCTCTCATTTTGATAATACGAGTGAATGACCTTCTCCAGTACAAGCATGTTGCTTCACTCTTTCCCCATGCTTTGTAATCTATATATATTAAAGCAACGTCCTATTGGACATTGATTTTTGTATGTGGAATTATTCTCTCTCCTTATCTATTTTTGAGAAAAGAAGAACATAGATAAGGAAGAACGTAACTATTGCACCTAGTTCTTCTACAACTATTAATATCTTGAGAGATCAAGGAAAATCTTTCACAATTATGTGGAAATTAAAGTTAACTATGATACATCTATGAAAAGAATTTAACATATATATGACCCAAAAAATTGGACTTTAATGGGTGAATTCATATAATAAAGACTTCGGACACTTCCCTTTTTCTTCAACTTTTGGATACACAAGCTTCAATTAAATTGCTTGGAGTTTTCTTTTTCCCGTTGCTTTTAGAAACACACACTTCAACTTTTATATGTACCTTTTCAATAAGATTCCATTAGACTTAAGAAAAGGTCTATGGGTTTCAAGTTATCTTAATTAAACTCATATTAATAGATATTTGCTTTTAAGGCCCAAAATTTTAATACTTTATTACATCATATAATGGGTTACTTTAATGATAACATATCTAAGTATAATATATTAATATGTGAGTCCACGAAATAGAAATTACTAACGATCTCCCACTTGGACTCCATACATTTATGAAGAATCATACATAGATGAAACTTTATTATGCACAAACTTTTGTTATTTTAACTTAAATATCTCAAAAATAGTCTGGTTCATTGATAATATCAATATTGGATCAAAGCGATATTTGTAACATATATTCGTAACTAAACCCATCAATGGTCATAAATATCAGCAATATCAATGACATAGATCAAATACAGAAATTACATGTAAAATGATCTAAATCATGTTTATTTTTAACTAGTCCTACTTTATGACTTTAATAGTCCAGAATCACTTTCTTATACCTTATAAAATAAACACAATAGAAAGTTCATACCTTTATTTTTCAGAGTTATCAATAAACACATGAAATTAATAAATTTCATAGAATTTTAATCTGTACAGAAAATAAACTTTAATATGACAAAATCATAAATAAAATGACAAACTCCCACTACAGCGACTCATCATCAAATTTAACAACACCCATATGAGCCACATGCCCATGAAACACTTTAGGAGGCAAACCTTTTATGAGTAGATCCGTAATCATTGAATTTGTACTAATATGATCAATTGACATAAGACGACTCTGAACTCTTCATTTCACAAGTAGAAATTCAATATCAATCTAGAGAAATACTACAACTTTTTTTCCGAATAGAATAAGTATATACAAATTTGTCCAAACATGAAATATAAATAAAGTTTCGTCTAAATAACGGTACAACAAAAAAATTCTCTAATTGCAAATAAAAATCAGTATCTAATAAAATTCCAAAGACACCAATAGCCTCCATAGCTGCCTTATTTCCATTGCCCACACAAATGTATCTTTCAACATCAATTAGCACTCAACTCCTTAGGCAATCCTTTGTTTCACGCCAAGCAGCCTACTTGGAACACTCATGCTTCATGTAACCTAGTTTCTTACAGAAGAAATAGGGCTTTTGATCCTTAGGCTCCAATGTTCCTTTGTCTGCAGTTTCTTTATTCTTGGTTTTTTTTCGCTTTTGTGAAATGACAATAGTTCCAGAGGTAGATGTCGAATGAGCACTTTCAATCCTCTCTTGTTTGAGTGTATTCTCCTCTTGAACATATTGAGCTATAAGTTTATTTAAAGTCCATTTATCCTTTTAAGTATTATATAAAATTTTATATTGACTAAATTGTGATGGAAGAGAGATCAAAACTAGGTGCACAAAAATGTCATCAGACAACTGAATATTAAAGGCCCTGAGTTTTGTCATACGATTAGACATCTCCATAAATGTACTCCCTTATACTTCCTTTACCCTTATATCGCATAGAAAAAATCTTATTAAGAATAGTACTTGTTTCAACCTTCTTGTTAGCAGCAAATCGGTCTTCGATTCCTTTAAGAAACCTTTGGCATCTCAATTCCCTATTATACCGGCCTTTAAGGATTCCGGAATTGAATGTTGCATCATCATTAAACTCATGCGATTCGATCGCTCCCACTTTTCATATGCAAATATTTGTTCGTTAGTGCTAGTTTCGTTCAAGTCCGCGGGACGATCAAATCTTAATAAATAATCAAGATCCATGCAACCAAGCACAATCACGATGTGCTCTTTCCATTTATTAAAGTTTGTGCCATTAAACAAAGGACTTTTGTTCATATTGGCAGATATAGAAGATAGTGTAAGATAAAACAAGTAATGTTCACAATTAATCAATCAAAATAAATCATGTATATGTGAAACGAAGTAAATTAAATAAACTGAAGTAAAAATAACAAATAATTTAAAATACATTTATCAAACGCACATATATATACATAAAAGTGGGTCCATCTCAAGATACCTTGCACAACACTATCATTTAGTCTATGAACAGAAATAATAACTTGTAAGTGGTACTCTTATATATAGTCATAAACATTGATTACTAAAGCGGCCTAACAATATGCCTTTCTTTGGACCGACACATTATTAGCATGCATTACTAAATGTATCACATATTCATGACTATCAATCATCTGACCAAAATAATCTTCCTTTGGGCCAACTATTTCGCACAAATAATACATGTTTACATGTTCAAAGTAAATAAAATTTATGCAATAGAGGTTACTTTGTCAACATATTATTTTCAATTATTTACTTAAGAACTTGAAACATAAATAAAATAATGGCACAAATTATATTTAAAAAATACAAATCTTGAAAAAAAAAAGAATGATACGATATCATCAATAAAGTTTGTAATAAATTGCCATATCCAAAACTTCACCAAAATAGTTGGAAAACCTACAATGCCCCAAAAAAATTTGCAAAAGAAAATAGATGTTTCAAAAATTGTTCCATTTACCGGAGGAAAAAATGAACGAAAAAGTAACCAAAAAAATAAAGAATCTGAAAATTACCGTAGATAACCGGAAAAATAATTGACTCTATGAATTCTTTCTCTAAACAAATTTGGAAGTAATACTACCCCGAAATCTTGACATAAGTAGTTTCATTCCTCTTGAAAAACTGAGTTCAACGGAAATTTTAAAAATAATTTTCTTGTCTTTTTAAATCCATCAATCTTTTTGTTTGTCGAAAGAGTGGTGAATTTTTTGTTATGTTTGAATCAAATTTCATGATATACATTCCAGAGGATAATTGGATCAGAATTCTCAAGTCTCCTAAATTTGGTAATTTTCTTACGGTGGAAATCTACATTGAAAGTATAGTTTATCCCCATTCACAAAATGAACCAAGAATACAACAAGAGTGAAGGCGGCATGAGCTATTGTACTCTCATTTTTTATCGAATAATAGAAAAATCATTGCATATTTAAGAGAGAGATTTACCCCCCTCATCTTTATGAAAATCTTGTTTGACCTTTCCTTTTCTTTTTTTTTTTGCATATTTTCCATGAAAAAATATACTTTTTGTCATTGTTGCTTATAGATTTTATATTTTGTGGTGTTGTCTTTTCATTAATTTATTTATTTTGTCAATCAACCATTGAATTATTATTTTTCACTTTAGTAGTAACGTTGATATTATGAAGCTACTAATGTAAGTAGATTTCTTTTTTTCATGGAGCTGACAACACAGTTCCATATCTTTCTCTACTGAAAAAGGCTTATATTACTTAGTGGACTAAAATCATTAGTCAAAACTTGATGTGAAAAGAATCTAATACAAAGGATATTGCAGGGGATAACAACAATAATTTGTAAAACAGATAAAAACCATTATTAAGGATTAACACCTTCATAACACTATAACAAAAGAGACATTTGATGGCAATATGATTTTTTTACAGAAAGAATATTTAGCGGCAATTGAGTTAATGTCATTAGATTCAGAGTCGCTAAAGTCGTTAGCGGTATTTCTATATAGTGTTTTTGATAAATACTCATATTTCTTATTGACACTATATATATAATACAAAGACAATTATATTATTGTTGCTAAATAATTACAATTTTTTTTATTGTAGTGTCACATGCTTTTATCGTCCACTATATACAACAATTTTGTGATGAGTGTACAAAATTCGACACCAGGGTTTGGCCACTGTACTTTAAATCTATACCAAGCCTTTCTTTCAAAGAGATAAAAATGAGTTTGGTAAAAATTGGATTCATCAATTTTCTTTGCCTAGGTTCTCTCTCATCGACATTGTAAAAAAAATGATTTGTTGTTACTAAAGGGTACCTCGTAAGGATTCCCAAAGGTATGGAAGTGCAGTATGGGAATTTTTAAAATTTGAGCATGATGATTGTGGCCCAAATTGAATTTTAGGTTAGGCTGACGTCAGCCCACCATGGCGAGAGACTTCCCTCTGTGGAGGCATAGCGTGCCTACGATAATTCTCCAACCTAACTAATGTTTTTGTTTTACTTTCCTCAAACTTTTGAAAGGAGAATTAGGGATGTTCCATAAACCCTCTAAAGCCATTCAGCGTAAGGGAGCAATGATGGAAAAAAATTACGGTGCAAGGAAGCTGAAAGCCTATGGTATTCAAGTGCTCGTTCATCATAGGTTATTTCTGCGGATTCGAATTTCATGGGAAATGTCACGCCCCGAGGCTACCCCTGGACGCTGGCACGGGACCTAGGATCACGAGTGACCCTAAGCTAATCTTGCTAGCATAATCATAAGCATACTAAAGTTATACTGAACCAATAAATACTATGTGGAAGTTAAATCATGTGGAAATCTGAAATGATGGGGAATACACATATATTAAATCTGAATAGAAGAAATTGGGAGTTTGAATACAAATGAGAAGAAAAACTATAACACTAAAGCTGAAACTAACTATGTGTGAAATAAGCCTCTGAACTGACTAGAAATGCTAGGACATGCCCCAACTAGATCTAGAAAACTAAAACTAAAACTAAAAGCAAGAAGATAATCATGTCACTAGTCCTCCAAGAATGAGGACTCACCACTGATGCTGCTGAACTGAAGATCGGGAACCGATCTATGCATGATCCGACTGCTAAGGATCTCAACCTATATCACGAGAAAATGTAGCGCAGAGTATGCGTCAGTACTTGAAAGGTACTGAGCATGCATGATAGAGTAAAGCTGAATAATAACATAACTGAACAAGCAATAAAGAAATGATATAATCTCAACATGATAAGGATACAGGAAATACTGAACATGGCTAAACTGAATGGAATGACCAAGTTTATAACATGTTGAGACTAAACACTGAACTATACTAATAACATGGTCAATGCAATAGAATCTAGCTAAACTATAAGGGAGCTACTAATAACCAACATAAAACCACATGAGCTAAATGTGGAGTCCGATGTATACGCCTCATCGAGAGGACCCAATATACCCTGTCATAGGTAAAGAGGCATGCTGGCGTGATCACTAAAATGATGCCCATAGAGGGGACTTACAACCTACGGGGCACGTAGTTCTGGGATTTGAGGGTGACTGACCCTAGTCCACTCGGTATTAAGCTTCCCATATGATTAAGTAATTAACACTTTATGACTAAAATGTTGTAATACTAGATAGCTCAAAATACTGACATGCAAACTGAGAATGCAACATTAATATACTGATAATAATGCATTCAAAAACTGAGTCATGTTTATATCTATAACTGAATTAACTGACCTAGTATGTGTAATTCATGAACTAAAAGAACTACATAGCTGGGTTTCTTAGTTTATGCATAAATTTGGACAAAACGACACTGAATTCATGATAATACAATTTGGATCATTCTAACAACTAAAACCCAATAATTCTAACAGTCAAGAAACCCTTAGTCTAGATAATATTAAGGGAATCAAGATTCTGACTGAAATCTAGGGACCTAATGGGTGAATGGAACCCACCAGTGAAATTCTACTTACCTGGTGACGAATTCCACGGAGAAATAATTTGATTACAGGGCTGGAACTGATGGAATCTTGCTGCATTCTTGACCTCTTTCTCCTCTTACGCTATAATTTTTCTATGTTTTGATGAATGATCTGACTTAGGTAAGTTCAAGTTATGTTTCGAGGCTAAAAATGACCAAAACTACGTAGTTTAGCATTTCAATGGCGTAGTTTAGGGGTCCAACGCATAATGAAAATAACAAAAAACCCCTGACTAAAAAATTTGTCGAGGTCACCGACGGACGGGACTGGTGGACCGTCGATCGACTGACGGTCCATACTGGTCAACCGTTGATCGTGGATGGGAGCTAGAAGGTGAGGGTTTGACCTATGGTCTGTAGGTCATGGCGTAGGCTGACTCTTAGACAAATTTTCAGGGGGTTTCTAGGGAAGGTTGCATATACAAACCACGGACCACCAGCACGGGCCGTGGGTCACCCTACGGTCCGTGGGTCACCCTACGGTCCGTGGGTGGTAACTGTGGGTTGCACCTGCAACTTTTGGTAATCTGCATTGATGTCTATTTTTAGGTACGGGGTGTTACATTATCTCCTCCTTGGGAACATTTGTCCTCGAATGAAGACTAAGCTAGATGAAATGGAGGGAAAGAGCTGCAACCCCCACTACTAAACACTGGTAATTGATTTTCTGACTGAACTAAGTTCCAAGAACATGCAAATACACTGAAAATGTAAGTGGAACCTGAAGGAACATGATGCTAAGACTGAAATTGCGCACGAATGACTGAAAAACTTAAGAGGAACTATTACCTCAAGGTGGAATGGATTTGGAAGGAAAGAGGTGAGGATACTTTGCCTTCATGGCTGCTTCTGCTTCCCAAGTAGATCCCTCTACGGACTGACTCCTCCAAAAAACCTTGACTGAAGCAACTTCTTTGTTCCTCAACTTTCGAACCTGAAGATCAAAGATTTCAACTAGTACCTCTTTATAAGTGAGACTATCCTTTATAGCTAAACTTTCTAAAGGTACAATGGATGCTGGATAACCCACACACTTCTTCAACAATGAAATTTGAAAAACCGGATGCACTGCCGATAGTTCTGTTGGAAAATCTAACTCATATACCACTTTACCAACCCTATTCAAGATCTTGTAAGGGCCTACATATCTAGGACTGAGCTTTCCTGTCTTGCCAAATATCATCAGCCCCTTCATAGGTGACACTTTCAGGAAAACCCAATCATCAACTTGGAACTGTAATTCCCTTCTCATTACATCTGCATAAGACTGATGGAGATTCTGGGCTAAGTCTATCTCTAATGAGTTGCACTTTCTCCATAGAATCATGAACTGAATCTGGACCTATCAAGGCTGCTTCAACTACTTCAAACCAACCAACTAGAGATCTACATCTACGCCCATACAATGCCTCATAAGGGGCCATCTAGATGCTTGAATGGTAACTATTATTGTAGGGGAACTCTATAAGAGGAAGGTGATCATCCCAACTACTCCTGAAATCGATCACACAAGCTCTCAACATGTTCTCTAAGGTCTGAATGGTATGCTCTGCCTGACCATCCATTTGCGGATGAAATGTTGTGCTAAGATTATCCTGAGTACCAAGACCTTTCTGAAATGACTTCTAAAAATGAGAGGTAAACTGAGGACCTCTATCTGAGATGATAGATAAAGGAACCCCATGCAACCTGCCTATCTCATTAATGTAAAGCTTGGCGTACTCCACCACCGAATCTGTAGTCTTGACCGCCAAAAAGCGCACAGACTTAGTAACTGTGTCAACTATCACCAAATTGAGTCATGCTGTCTACGAGTGCGAGGTAAACATGTGATGAAGTCCAAGTTGATCATTTCCCACTTCCAAATAGGAATGTAGATCTCTTGAGTCATACCTCCTGGTTTCTGATGTTCTACCTGGACTTGCTGACAATTGGGGAACTTAGCCAGAAAATCTGCTATATCCCTTTCTCATACCATTCCACCAAAAGACTTCCCGCATATCATGGCACATCTTAGTGGTGCCTGGATGAATGGAATATCTGGAGTTATGGGCTTATGCAAGAATCTATGGTAACAACTCACCCATCTTAGGCACACATAATCGACCCTGATAGCGAAACACACCATCTCCCCCTTGGGAGAAAACCTCAACTCTCTACTGATGGACTGCACCCTTAAGTTGAAGCAATATCGGTTCATTGTCTTTCTTTTACTTATCCTCCAGTACCAATGAAAATTCTGACCCATTCTGAATTGTTACACCACTATCTTATATACTCATAAGACGAACTCCTAAGCGAGCAAGTCTTTGTACATCTTTTGCTAGTTCCTTTGTTTCTTCCTCAATATGTGCTACACTACCCATATATAGTCTACTAAGAGCATCTGCTACTACATTGGCCTTACCAGGATGGTAATGCACACTCATATCATAATTCTTGTGGAACTCAAGCCATCTCCTTTGGCTAAAATTCAACTCATTCTGGGTGAACATATACTGAAGGCTCTTATGGTCTGTGAACACATCTATATGAACACCATACAAGTAAGGTATCCATATCTTAAGTGCAAACACCATTGTTGCAAGCTCGAGGTCGTGAGTTGGATAGTTCTTCACATGCACCTTGAGCTGTCTAGAAGCATAAGCTATAACCTTACCTCATTGCATTAACACACAACCTAGTTCGACTCTGGATACATCACAATAGATAACATAACCGTCTGAACCCTCTGGTAGAGTCAAAACGGGAGTTGTAGTCAGCCTAGTTTTCAATTCTATAAATCTTTTTTCATAATCATCTGAACATTGAAACTTGACCTTTTTCTGAGTCAACTTAGTATATGGAGAGGTTATGGATGAAAATCCTTCCACGAACCTTCTATAATAACTTGCTAGACCTAAGAAACTTTTGATATCTATAGGAGAGGTAGGTCTGGGCCATTGTTTCATTGCTTCTATTTTCTTAGAATCCACTCAGATACCTTCGCTAGACATAATATGACTAAGGAAAGTAACAAATTGTAACCAAAACTCACATTTGCTAAACATAGCGAATAACTGGCGATCTTTGAGAGTTTGCAGAAAAACCCTCAAATGATTCACATGTTCTTCCTCATTCCTAGAGTAATGAGGATATCATCAATAAAGATGATAACAAACAGGTCCAAGTACTGCTTGAACACCATTTTCATCAAATCCATGAAAGTTGCAGGAGCATTGGTTAGTCCAAATGACATAACTATGAATTCATAATTACCATACCTAGTTCTGAAGGTTGTCTTCGGAATGTCAACATCTCTGACTCTGAGCTGATGATAACCGGATCTGAGGTCTATCTTTGAGAAATGACTAGCACCCTAAAGTTGGTCAAACAAGTCATCAATCCTGGGGATGGGATACTTATTCTTGATTGTTACTTTGTTCAACTGCCTATAGTCAATGCACATTTTGAGAGAAACATCTTTCTTCCTCACGAACAATACTGGTGCACCCCGTGGGGAAATACTGGGTCTAATGAAGCCCTTATCTTGAAGGTCTTTCAACTGCTCTTTCAATTCCTTAAGCTCAGCTAGAGCCATTCTATAAGGAGGAATAAAGATAGGCTAGGTATCTGGAAGGAAATCAATTCCAAAGTTCATTTCCCTTTCGGAAGGAACTTTGGGAAGATCATCTGGGAACACTTCTGGGAACTAATTAACTGGAGGAACTAAATCAATAGTTGGGGTTTCAGAGCTTGAATCCTTAACCCGAACTAGATGATAGAGATAACCCTTAGAAATCATCTTTTTGGCCTTAAGGTAGGGAATGAATCGACCCATAGGCACTAAGCTACTACCCTTCCATTCTAAGATTGGTTCGTCTAGAAATTGAAAACGAACAATTCTAGTTCTACAATCGATTGAGGAATAGCATGAATGTAACCAATCCATGCGTAGAATCACATCGAAGTCTACCATTTCTAACTCTACAATATCTGCTGAGGTGACTTGCTGGGAGATTGTGACAGGGCAGTTTCTATATACCCGTCTAGGTATAACTGGGTCACCAATTGGAGTAGAGACTGAGAAAGGTTTTGAAAGAGTTTCTGGACTAACATCGAATTTGACTACTATAAAAGGAGTTACAAAGGAAAAAGTAGCCCATGGATCTAACAATGTATAAACATCTAAGTCAAAGATTCGTAATGTACCAGTGACTACATCAGGAGAATATTCCTGATCCTGGCGAACCTTGATAGCATACAACCTGTTTTGGCGCTGACTACCACCTATACCAGATGAGTTACCGTGCTGAGTCAGGTGACCTGCTACTGCTGCTGAAGTTGTGGACTGAGCTTTACCATTGTTACCTCATTGACCCTACTTAGAAGGACAATCTTTCAACATGTGACCAGACTGACCACACCCAAAGCATCATTCCTTTCCTGTAAGATACTCCCCCGGATGGTTCTTACCACACTTTGGACAAGTTGGGTAGGTTCTGGTGCCTGAAATACCACTTTGAGACTTAGAGCCTGATAACCTACCTTTCTGATCCTTTCTTTTCATTTCAGAACTGGAAGGATGAAATACTAGCTGATGAAGGTGCTGGAGTTGAAGACTTCTGGTGAAACTGCGAGCGATTACCACCACCCAATTTCTGTTGACAATAGTCATAGTTTTCGATCGTAGCCTTCTTATTCTTCTTCGCCTGTTCCTTAAGCTTATCACCCTCAATCTTCTAAGTATGAGTCATGAGCCTAGAGATGTTCATATCTTCTAGCAACATAGCATTTCTACACTCTGTTTTCATAAGATCGGATACCCCATACATGAACTTGTACATTTGAGCCCTAGAATCAGCAACCATGTGAGGAGCATACCTGGAGAGTTGGGTGAACTTGAGTTCGTACTCTTGGACAGTCATAAAACCCTATCTCAAATTCAGAAACTCCTGAACTTTTGCCTCTGTCAATTCCCTTGGGAAGAGCCTGTCCAGAAAGGTCTCACTAAAGTATTCCCAAGTAATAGAAGTTGCGTTTGTGCCGTTGTTCTCTTTCTATTGATTATACCAGATATGAGCTACATCCTTAAGCTAGTGAGATGCCAACTCAACCCAATCATTCCCAGTTACCTGCATTACTCCAAAGATCTTCTTGACCTCATCAATGAATTTTTGGGGATCCTCACCCGTCTGTGATCCTAAGAACTCAGGGGGATTCATCCTAACGAAATCACGAACTGTAGCTGTAGCTGACCAAACATTAGCATTTGTCTGAACTAGAACCTATTGATTGTTCTAGTTGGTCATACTCTGAGCCAACAACTGAATAGTATTCCCAAATTAAGCATTCGAAACTTCCTAATCTGGGACTGGAGGAGCTACATTAGCACTGTGTGCATTCACACCCCTTCCATAAGCTCTGCGAAGAGTCATGATCTGAAACGCAAAAATTGAGTCAGAACAAGGAATTAGATCATACCTTATGCACGATAGGAGTAAGAAAGGAAGTGAAGTTTTCCTAAAACATTTCGTAGCCTCCCTCTCATTAGATGTGGTGTACTTCACACCTATCAAAAGGAATCTACTTAGTGCAGCTTTTTAGACATCCTAGGTTACTTAAACCTAGTGCCCTGATACCAACTTTGTTACACCCCGAGGCTACCCCTTGGACGCGGACACGGGACCTAGAATCATGAGTGACCCCAAGCTAACCCTGCTGGCATAATAATAAGCATACCAAAAATAGATTGAAGCAATAAACACTGTGCGGAACCTAAATCATGTCGAAATTTGAAATGATGGGGAATACCCATATACTAAATCTTAATATAAAAAATGAAGAGTTTGAATAGAAATGAGAAGTCAAACTCTAACACTAAAGTTGAAACTAACTATGTCTGAAATAAGCCCCTAAACTGACTAGAAATGCTGGGACATGCCCCAGCTAGATCTAGCAAAACTAAAACTAAAACTAAAAGAAAGAACATAATCATGTCACTAGTCCTCGAAGAATGAGGACTCACCACTGATGCTGCTGAACTGAAGATCGGGAACCAATCTATACATGATCCGAATGTTGAGGACCTGAACCTACATCACGAGAAGATATAGCACAGTGTATGCATCACTACTTGAAAGGCACTGAGCATGCATGATAGAGTAAAGCTGAATAATAACAAAGCTAAACGAGCAATAAAGAAATGATATAATCTGAACATGATAAGGATACTGGAAATACTGAACATAGCTAAACCGAATGAAATGACCAAGTTTATAACATGCTGAGAATGAATACTGAACTATACTAATAACATGGTCAATGCAATAGAATCTGGCTAAACTGTAAGGGAGCTACTAATAACCGACATAAAACCACATGAGCTAAATATGGAGTCCGATGTATACGCCTCATCAAGAGGACCCAATATACCCTGCCAGAGGTATAGGGGACTTACAACCTACGGGGCACGTAGTTCTGGGACTTAAGGGTGACTGACCCTAGTCCACTTGGTATTAAGCTTCCCATATGATTAAGTAATTAACACTTTATGAATGAAATGTTCTAATACTGGATAGCTCAAAATACTTACATGCAAACTGAGAATGCAACATTAATATACTGATAATAATGCATTTGAAAACGGAGGCATGTTTATATTTTCAACTGAATTAACTGACCTAGCATGTGTATTTCAAGAACTGAAAGAACTACATAGCTAGGGTTCTGAGTTTATGCATAAATTTGGGCAAAATGATACTGAATTCGTGATAATACGATTTGGATCATTCAAACAGCTAAAACCCAACAATTCTAACATTTAAGAAACCCTAAGTCTGGATAATATTAATGGGTGAAAGGAACCCACTAGTGAAATCCCACATACCTGGTGAATGTCTAACCCCTAAAAACGAGGTTTACATGCCCTATTTATAGAAAACAAATCCTAAATAAAAAAGGAAACAAATTAAGGAAAGTTTTTTTTAGGTACGCGTCTTCATTCCACGAGACTGACTTACGGACCGTCGATGGATCTACAGTCCGTAAGTCCCTTCCGTCAGCCAGGACTTAGAAATATTTCAGCTTCCCAAAATCAGCTTCTCTGAAGCACACGACGGATGTGCAGTACGGACCGTA
>JAJOOS010005252.1:0-14910 GCA_029582725.1 Solanum chiquidenum | reverse complement strand
AACCTAAAACCCTAAACCTAAAAAAACCCTAAGTCCTAAACCCTAAACCGTAACCTAAAATTCTAAATCCAAAACTTAAAACCCTAAGAAACCCTAAACCCTAATCCTTAAGAAACCCTAAATCTTGTAAACCCTAAAATAAACCCTAAAAGCCATTTAAACCTAAAACCCTAAACCTAAAAAAACCCTAAGTCCTAAACCCTAAACCGTAACCTAAAATTCTAAATCCAAAACTTAAAACCCTAAGAAACCCTAAACCCTAATCCTTAAGAAACCCTAAATCTTGTAAACCCTAAAATAAACCCTAAAAGCCATTTAAACCTAAAACCCTAAACCTAAAAAAACCCTAAGTCCTAAACCCTAAACCGTAACCTAAAATTCTAAATCCAAAACTTAAAACCCTAAGAAACCCTAAACCCTAATCCTTAAGAAACCCTAAATCTTGTAAACCCTAAAATAAACCCTAAAAGCCATTTAAACCTAAAACCCTAAACCTAAAAAAACCCTAAGTCCTAAACCCTAAACCGTAACCTAAAATTCTAAATCCAAAACTTAAAACCCTAAGAAACCCTAAACCCTAATCCTTAAGAAACCCTATATCTTGTAAACCCTAAAATAAACCCTAAAAGCCATTTAAAACCCCTAAGCTCTAAACCCTAAATCCTAAAAATCCATAAACCCTGAACCTAAAACACACAAAAAAAACCCTAAGCCCTAAACCAAAAAAACCTAAGCCCTAAACCCTAAACCTATCAAACCCTAAATAACCTTAACCTGAAAAACCCAAAGCCCAAAACACTAAAAACCTAGATAATACCCTTAACCTAAAAACCTAAACCTTAAAAAATCATAAGCCCTAAACCCTAAATCCTAACCCAAAACCCTAAATCCTAAACCTAAAACCCTAGGAAGCTCTGACCTTAAGAAACCCTAAATCCTATAAACTCTAAAATAAACTCTAAAAACCATTTAAAACCTTAAGCTTTAAACCCTATATCCTAAACCGATAAACCTCAACCTAAAAAAACACAAAAACAACCTAAGCCCTAAACCTAAACCCTAAAAACTCTAAGAAACACTTAATCCTTAAAAACCCTAAAAAATACAAAAAAAAATCCTAAACCTAAAAAACTCGAATCTCAAAACCCTACAAGGCCCTAAATCGTATATGCAAAACCCTAAAAAGCACAAAAAAAATCATAAGACTCAAACCCTAAACCTATAAAATCCTAAAAAACCCAAAGCTCTAAACCCTAAAACCCTAGATAAAACCCTTAACCTAAAACCCTAAACATAAAAATCCCTAAAACCTAAACCCTAACCCCAAACCCTAAGAAACCCTAAACTCTTAACCTTAAAAAACCCTTAATCCTATAAATCCTAAAAACCATTTAAAATCCCAACAAAACCCTAAGATCTAAACCCTAAATCATAAAAATCCGTAAACCCTAAACCTAAAAAACACAAAAAAAACCCTAAGAAACACTTAACCCTTAAAAACCCTAAAAAATGCAAAACACCTAAACCTAAGAAACTCTAAGTTCAAAATCCTATAAAGCCCTAAATCTTATACGCTAAATCCTAAAAAACAAAAAAAAAACCTAAGCTCTAAGCCCTAAACCTATAAAACCCTAAAAAACCACAACCTGAAAACTAGAAGCCCTAACCCTTAAAAATGTAGAAAAATCCTTAACCCAGAACCCTAAAACTAAATAAACCCTAAGCACTAAACCCTAAACCCTAACCTAAAAACCTAAATCGTAATCCTAAAACCCGATTAAACCCAAAACCGTAAACCTTAAGTAACCCTAAATCCTATAAACCCTAAAAACCATTTAAAACCCCTATAAAACCCTAAGCTCTAAACCCTAAATCCTAAAAATCTGTAAACCCTAAACCTAAGCAACACAAAAAATCCATAAGCCTTAAAACCTAAACCCTAAGAAATACTTAACCCTTAAAAACTCTAAAAAAAACCCAAAAAACCCTAAACCTAAAAAATTCTAAGCTCTAAACCTAATAAAGCCCTCAATCATATACGCTAAACCCTAAAAACATAAAAAAAACCATAAGCCCTAAACCCTAAACCTAAAAAATCCAAAAAACCTTAACCTAAAAAACCCAAAGCCTGAAACCCTAAAAACCTAAATAAAGCCTTCAACCTAAAACCCAAACCATATAACAAACCTAACCCCTAAACCCTAAACCCTAACCGATAACTCGTAAACCTAAACCCTGACCAAGAACTCTAAAATCTAAACTGAAAACCCTAAGAAACCCTAAAACCTAAACCTTAAGAAATCGTAAATCCTATAAACCATAAAATAAACTCTAAAAACCATTTAAAACCACTACAAAACCCTAAGTCCTAAACCCGAAAAAACGCTAATAAACACTTAACCCTTAAAAATCATAAAAAACCCGAAAAACACTAAACTCTAAACCCTATAAGGCTCTAAATCGTATATGCTAAACCCTAAAAACACAAAAATTAACCTGTAGCCCTAAACCATAAACCTATAAAACATTAAAAAACCTTAATCCAAAAATCCCAAACCCCTAAGTCCTAAATAGCTAGATAAAATGCTTAACCTAAAACCCTAAACCTAAAAAAAAAACCTAAGCCCTAAACCCTAGACCCTAAACTAAAACCCTAAATTCTAAACCTAAAACCCTAAGAAACCCTAAACCCTAAACCTTAAGAAACCATAAATCGTATGAACCCAATAAATCAGTAAATCATATATCCTAAACCCTAAAACACACAAAAAAAAACCTAAGCCCTAAACCCTAAACCTATAAAACCCTAAATAACCTTAAGCTAAAAAACCCAAAGGCCTAAACCCTAAAAACCTAGATAAAACCCTTAACCTAAGATCCTAAACCAAAAAAAACCATAAGCCGTAAACCCTAAACCCTAACCTAAAACCCTAAATCCTAAACCTAAAACCTTAAGAAGCACTAAAGCTTAAGAAACCTTAAATCCTATAAACCCTAAAATAAACCCTAAAAACCATGTAAAACCTTCAGCTCTAAACCCTAAATCCTAAAAATCTGATAAACCTAAGCCTAAAGAGCACAAAAAAACCTAAGCCCTAAACCTAAACCCTAAGAAACACTTAACCCTTAAAACACCCAAAAAATACAATTCATAGCCTGAGAATTTTGTCTTTTTCTTGAAATACTTGAGTATTCTTTTTCCTTCAAAATATAGTGTACTGCAGCAACCAAAATTATACCTTTGCTTTTGGGGTTCTTCCTTTAGCATGTAGTTCAATCCATTTCAGTTCCTCTAACCATTGAGTAGGGGACTTCCTGATGCCGATTTACTTCAATAAATGTTACCATGCTTTAGTAGATACCTCTTATACAAAGAACAAATAATTTAAACATTCAGGTTCCTTCTCACACAGAGAGTAAATCAAATTTGTAGTGACACCCTGCTGGACTATTCTATCCCTAGTGTTTAATCTTCCTAGTGCAACCAATCTCACGATAAATGTTCATCTAGGTAGGCCACCGTTGTTGCAAAGTAGTCTTCTTCATGAAATCTTCTGAAATTGTTCTCTCAGCATTAAATAGAACTATTGAATTAAGAAGTTAGGCATAGTTAAGATGTCCTCAGCAGCATACCCATCTTGAGCAAAATATTTAGTAGCCTTAAGGATCCTTTGAATGATCCACGTGGCCTGGTTAGGAATGTCCAGCAGTAAGTATGTATTCCCGTAATAAAAGTGGATCCACTTTACCCACAACTTATTCTTTTTCATGCACATGCTCCATTAGTGCTAACTGATGGCAACCTTATTCCATATGGATACATCAAAGATATTTAGTCCCCAACAACTCTTGGATAACATACTCTTTCCCAAGAAAGTGGTGCTCTTTTTGATAATTCAGTACACCCAATCCATAAGAAGGATTTGTAAGTGACTTCAATGATCTGGATCACCTTATTAGGTTGCACAAAAACATGTGCACAGAACTTGGATAGAGAACAACACAAATTTTATCAATTGGGTTCTCCCTGCATATGATAAATTAGTCCATAATTTAATTCTACCCATTATTTTCTCAAACAATGGTAATTTGTTGTTATTTTTCTCACATATATGTATTCCCTTTTTCAAACTATTTGGCAGGCTTTATTTAAATTGAGGACATATCAAAAGTAATTTCTCTATCTCTACGAGATAGAGGTAAGGTATGCGTACACTCTACCCTCACTAGACCCCACTTATGATATTACACTAGGTATGTTGTTGTTATTGAATTTAGTGTATCTTTTAATGTAAAATTGAATGAAGTACAGACTGAAAAACTTAAGTTTGTTGTGATTTTGGTTTTCGTTGGGTAAGAAGTGTACAAATGTATTGTAGTTTGGTTTTGCAAGCACACTTGAGCTTTAATGTACATTAGTGTCTATCCACTCACAATGTTGGTTACTATTACTATTGGTGGTAAAGTAGTGTGATATTTATTTGCCACTTGAAATCTTAAACAAAATCACTGGTGCCAAATCTTCCACGTTTTTTGAAGGAACAGTAGTACATCCAAAAAATTTACTTTAGCTACCACCTACAATAGTCTCAATCCAAGATTGATAACAAAAACCTATATGAATAATTAAAAAAAAATATAAGTTGGTGTTTATATATAAATTAAATTCTTAATGGAGTGGTCATACCGAAGTAGAAACTTGACTAAAGGTTGTCTGATGTTACTGTATATAGAAGTAGAAGTTTGACTCAAGGTTGTCTGATGTTAGTGAATAGAGAGTAGAAGCTCGACTGTAGGTTGTGTGATTTTTCCGTGACAACAGATGACACAAATTAAAAGTTTTATCCTATGACATATTAAGAATTTCAAAATTAGACTTTAACATGAAAGGCCCTTTTCTAGTATTTAAATCTTAGTTTGTCATGTTTGTTACATTTTATTTTCTAAAAGTGTCAATTTCTTTTTAATGAAAATTAAAGACCAGATACTAGTTCTTACTTTGATTTCTTGTGCTCTGTATATCGACACTTGTAACTACTCCATTGTTCACTCTAGGTAGTGATAAGATATGCGTGTTTAACATAATTTCACGTGAGTAAGCCAAAGGATATGTCAAAAATTAGGAGATTGAACTATCAAAAAAATTTAAGGTTCACTAATGCGTTAAAAAATACAAGAGATTGAATGGTCAAACTACTTAAATTCAAGATATTTTGCTCCAATGCTTTCTGCTATTAATAGTGATTGTGGCTATATATCACTAGATTAAATGAATTTTGTTGTTGGATTTAGTGATATTGCTACAAGAAGTGTGACAATTTTTACGATTTTGATTTATGACATGTTTTTCACATCATTGTTTGACATTATATAAGCATTAGATAAGGCCTAAACATAAAGGAACATAATCCTTACTCCACTGCTGCAAACTACATTTCCTCTTGCTAAGTATATTAGTTATATTCAATTTAAAGTTCATCACTTTCTTTTTTATCTTCTCTGTTGCTTAGAAAAGTGATATATGTTATAGCAACCTTGCAATCTTAAATTATTAATTTTTTTTCTATGAAGTTTTATTATAAGTTTTGTAACTAAACTGACATGATCTTATTTTGAATAGGTCAAGAATATGACGTTTGAAGAAACTGTCCATGCAGAAAGTGCCTAGCAGAGTTCAAGCACAATAAAAACTTAGTCTTTTCTTTTGTTTTGTTAGGGGTCGTTCTTCTGTTTCGTTAGGGGTTAAAGATGTAGGTATTTTTACATACATCAATTGTATTTTCTTGCACCTCAAGAGTTTAATAGAAGTAATGTTATACACTTTGTCTGGGTATATCTTTTGATAATATTCAATTTATATAAGTAACAATGACTTTTTATGTGAATAATGATTATATTGTACGTTAATTCATTTATGTGTTTATATGAAGGCATACAAAAGGAATATGTGGCTCCTAAAAGTATTGTTGTTCGAAGATTCAATAAAATTAGTTAGAGACACTTTATCGCTTATAGTAATAATTACTGAATTTATCATTGACGTTTTGAATTATTAAAGACGGAATGACAAGCACCGAAGGGAAAAGTCAGTCGCTAAGAAAATATAACGATTGAATTTTTGTTGTCACTAAAGGTGTTTTAAAGTTCGGATTCCGATCGTTGACTTATAATGACCAGATTGAGAATCCGGTCATTAACCTTTAACGATAGAGATTTAAACGACCTGATTTTTTCCAGTCGCAATTAACTAATAAGGACCAAAGTAGGACCTTTAGCGACAGGATATCTCATCGCTAAAAACCATTTTTCTTGTAGTGTACAAAAACCCCTAAACCAAAAAAAACTCTACGCTCAAAACCCTATAAAGTCCTAAATCGTATATGCAAAATCCTAAAAAACGCAAAAACAAAAACCATAAACCTTAAACCACCCTAAACCTATAAAATCCTAAAAAACCGTAACCTAAAAAATCCAAAACCCTAAATCCTAAAAACCTAAATAAAACCCTTAACCTAAAACCCTAAACCTAAAAAAACCCTAAGACCTAAACCCTAAACACTAACCTAAAACACTAAACCTAAGACACACCTAAGCCCTAAACCCTAAACCCTAAACCCTAACCTAAAAACCAAATTCCTAAACCTTAAACCCTGAAACTTATGAAACCTTAAATCCTATAAACCCTAATAACCATTTAATACCCCTACAAAACCCCAAGCTCTAAACCCTAAATCTGAAAAGTATGTAAACCCTAAACCTAAAAAACTCTAAGCTCAAAACTCAATAAAGCCCTAAATTGTATAAGCTAAACCCTAAAATACATAAACAAACCCTAAGACATAAACCCTAAGCCCTAAACCTATAAAATCCTAAAAAACCCAAAGCCCTAAACCCAAAAAATCTAGATAAAACCCTAAATCTAAAAAATCCCTAAGCCCTAAACCCTAAACAATAACCTAAAACCCTAAATCCTCATCCTATAAAATCCTAAAACATCTTAACCTAAAAAAAAACAAAGCCTTAAAAGCTAAAAACCTAGATAAAACACTTAACCTAAAACCCTAAACCTAAAAAACCCCTAAGCCCTAAACCCTAAACAAAAACCTAAACTGTAAGAAGCCCTAAACCCTAAACCTTAAGAAACCCTAAATCCTATAAAACCAAAAATAAACCATGAAAAACATTTGAAACCACTACAAAACTCTAAGCTCTAAACCCTAAAAAGCCGTAAACCCTAAACCTAAAAAATAGAAAAAAAAACCCTAAACCCTAAGAAACACTAAGCCATTAAAAATCCTAAAAAAAAGTCCAAAAGGCCCTAAATCTAAAGAACACTAAGTTTTAAACGCTATAAAATCCTAAATTGTATGCGCTAAATACTTAAAAACACAAAAAACCTAAGCCCTAAACCATAAACATATAAATCCCTAAATAACCTTAACCTAAAAAACTCAAAGCCCTATACCTTAAAAACCTAGATAAAACTCATAACCTAAAACCCTAAACTTAAAAAAACCCTAAGCCGTAAACCATAAACCCTAACCAAAAGCCCTAAATCCTAAATCTAAAATCCAAAGAAACCCTAAAGGCTATAAACCCTAAAATAAACCCTAAAACCCATTTAAAACCCCTACAAAACCTTATGTTCTAAACCGTAAATCCTAAAAATCTGTAACCTTAAACATAAAAAAACGCAAAAACCACTAAACCCTAAACACTAAACCATTAAAAACCCTAAAAAAGAGAACCCTTAAAGCTAAAAACACTAAGCTCTAAACATTATAAATCACTAAATCGTATATGCTAAATCCTAAAAAACACAAAAAAAACCTAAGCCCAAATTAAGCCCTAATTAAACCATTAACCTATAAAACCTAGAAAAACATTAACTTACAAAACCCTAAAAACCTAGATAAAACCCTTAACCTAAAAAATCTCTAAGCCCTAAACCCTAAACACTAACCGAAAACGTTAAATCCTAAAAAGATGAAAATAACCTAAACCCTAAAAAACTAGATAAAACCCTTAATTTAAAACCCTAAACCAAAAAAACCTTAAGCCCTAAACCCTAAACTAAAACCCTAAGCCCTTCACCCTAATAAACTCTAAATCCTATAAACCCTAAAATAAACCCTAAAAACCATTTAAACCCTCTACAAAACCCTAAGCGATAAACCCTACATCCTAAAAATCCGTAAACCCTAAACTTAAAAAAACCAAAAAACCGTAAGCCCTCAACCCTAAGAAACATTTAACCCTTAAAAATCCCTAAACCTAAAAAATTCTAAGCTATAAACCCCAAAACTCCCTAAACCGTAAAAAACACAAAAAAAAAAACTCTAAGCGATAAACCCTAAACCTATAAATTCCTAAAAACCCTTAACCCAAAAAACTAAAAGCCCAAAAGCCTAAAAACCTAGATAAAACCGTTAACTTTAACCCTAAACATAAAAAAAACCATAAGCCCTTAACCCTAACCTAAAGTCCTAAATCCTAAACCTAAAACCCTAAGAAACCCTAAAACCTTAACTTTAAGAAATCCAAAATCCTATAAACCCTAAAATAAGCTCTAAATTAAACACTAAAAATCATTTAAAACCCCTACAAAATCCTAAGCTCTAAACCCTAAATCCTAAAAATCCGTAAACCATAAACCTAAAAAACACAAAAAACCCTTAGACCTCAACCCTAAGAAACACTTAACCCTTAATTTTAAAAACCTTAACCTAAAAAACTCTAAGCTCTAAACCCTAAAAATCCCTAAACCGTATACACTAAACCGTAAAAAACACAAAAAAAATCCTTAGCCCTAAACTCTAAAATTATAAAACCTTAAAAAATCTTAACTTTAAAAACGCAAAGCCCTAAACTCTAAAAACCTAGATAAAACCCTTAACCTAAAGTACTAAAACTAAAAAAAAACTAAACCCTAAACCCTAACCTAAAACCCTAAATCCTAAACCTAAAACCCTAAGAAACCCTAAACCTTAAGAAACCCTAAATCCTATAAAACCTAAAAACCATTTAAAACCCCTAAAAATGCTAAGATCTAAACCTTAAATCCTAAAAATCTGTAAACCCTAAACCTAATAAAGTAGAAAAAAATTCGTAAGCCCTAAACCCTAAGAAAAATTTATACCTTAAAAACCCCAAAAACCCTTAAATCTAAAAAAATTCTAAGCTCTAAACCCAATAAAGCCCTAAATCGTATATGCTAAACCATAACACACACAAAAATAACCCTATGCACTAAACCCTAAATCTATTAAATCCAAAAAAAACTAAAGCCCTAAACCCTAAAAACCTAAAAAAAACCCTTAACGTAAAACCCTAAACGTTAAAAAACTCTAAGCCTTAAACCCTAAACCGTAATCGAAAACTCTAAATACTAAACCGAAAACCCTAAGAAACCCTAAACCCTAAACCTTAAGAAACCCTAAATCCTACCCTAGAAAACCTTAAGCCCTAAAACCTAAACCCTAAGAATCACTTAACCCTTAAAAACCCTAAAAAATCCAAAATTACACCTAAAAAACACTAAGATCTAAACCCTATAAAGCCCTAAATCGTATATGCTAAACCCTAAAAAGCACAAGAAAAAACCTGAAACCCTAAACCATAAGCCTAGAAAACCCTAAAAAACTTGAACCCCAAACCTTATGAAACTCTAAATCCTATAAACCCTAAAGACAATTTAATACCCCTACAATACCCTAGGCTCTAAACCCTAAATACTTAAAATTCGTAACCCTAAACATAAAAACACAAAAAAACCCTAGATCCAAAAAACCCTAAGAAACAGTTATTCCTTAGAAACCCAATAAAAAAATCCAAAAACCCAAAACCTAAAAAACTCTAAGCTCTAAACCCTATAAAGCCCTAAATCGTATATGATAAACCCTTAAAAATACAAAAAAAAAAAATATGCCCTAAACCCTATACCGATAAAATCCTAAAAACACTTTACCTAAAAAACCCAAAGTGTTAAACCCTAAAAAGCTAAATAAAATCCTTAACCAAAAACCCTAAACCCTAACATAAAACTCTAAATCCTAAACCTAAAACCCTAAGAAACCCTCAACCCTAAACCTTAAGAAACCCTAAATCCTATAAACCCTAAAAACCATTTAAAAACCCTTTAAAAACCCTACAAAACTCTAAGCTCTAAACCCTTAATCCTAAAAATCCGTAAACCCTAAACCTAAAAGACACAAAAAAAATATTCCTTTGCTCTAAACCCTAAAATCCCTAAGAAAAACTTAACCCTTAAAACCCCTAAAATATATGAAAACCCCTAAACCTAAAAAAACTTTAAGCTCCAAATCATATAAACACAAAAATCGTATAAACTAAACCCTAAAAAATACAAAAAAAACCCTAAGCCCTAAACCCTGAACTTATAAAATCCAAAAAACCCTTAACCTAAAAAACCAAAAGCCCTAAACCCTATAAACATAAAACCATTAACCTAAATCCCTAAACCTAAAAAACACTAAGACCTAAACCATAACCTAAAATCCTAAATCCTAAATCTAAAACTAAAAGAAACCCTAGACCCTTAACCTTAAGAAACCCTAAATCCTATAAACTCTAAAATAAACCCTAAAAATCATTTAAAACCCCTACAAAACCCTAAGCTCTAATTCCTAAATCCTAAAACTCCATAAATCTTAAACCTAAAAAACACAGAAAAAACCCTAAGAATCATTTAACCCTTAAAAACGTCCCTAAAAACCCCAAAACCTCTAAACCTAAAAAACTCTAAGCTCTAAACCCTATAAAACCCTAAATCCTATATGCCAAACAATGAAAAAACAGAAAGAAAACCCTATTCCCTAAATCGTAAACTTATAAAACCCTAAAAAACCTTAATATAAAAAACCCAATGCCCTAATCATTTAAAACCTAGTTAAAACAATTAACTGAAAACCGTAAACATAAAAAGCCCCTAAGCCCTAAACCCTAACCTAAATCCCTAAATCCTAAACCAAAAACCCTAAGAAACCCTAAATCCTATAAATCCTAAAATAAACCCTAAAAACCATTTAAAACCCCTACAAAACCCTATTCTCTAAACCTTAAATCATAAAAAAATTTAAACCTTAAGCCTAAAAAATAGGGAAAAAACCCTAAGCCCTAAGCCCTAAGCCCTAAACCCTAGAAAACCCTACGAAACATTTAACCCTTAAAAACCCAAAACCACGTAAACCTAAAAACTCTTTGCTCTAAACCCTATAAAACCCTTACTCGTATATGCTAAACCCTAAAAAACACAAAAAAAACCTAAGCCCTTAACACTAAACCTATAAAGCCCTAAAAATCCTTAACCCAAAGCCTTTAACCCTAAAAACCTATATAAAACCCTTAACCTAAAATCCTAAACTTAAAAAACCATAAGCCCTAAACGCTAACCTAAAACTTTAAATCCTAAACCTAAAACCGTAAGAAGCCCTAAACATTAAGAAACCCTATATCCTATAAACCCAAAATAAACCCTAAAAACCATTTAAAACCCCTACAAAACCTTAAGCTCTAAACCCTAAATCCTAAAAATCCGATAACCCTAAACCTAAAAAACACAAAAACAAACCTAAACCCTTAGAAACACCTAACCCTTAAAACCCCTAAAAAACCAAAAATCCCTAAATGTAAAAAACTCTAAGCTCAAAACCCTATAAGGCCCTAAATAGTATATATGAAACGCTAAAAAACAAAGAAATATCATAAGCCTTAAACCGTAAACCTATAAAATCATAAAAAGACCATAACCTAAATACCAAAGTCCTAAACCCTAAAAACTAGGATAAAACTCTTAACCTAAACCCTAAACATAAATAAACCCTAAGCCCTAAACCCTAAACCTTAAACCTAAAAAAATGCTATGCCCTAACCCCCAAACCCTAACCTAAAGCCCTAAATCCTAAACCTTTAACCTTAAGAAACTCTAAACCCTAAACCTTATGAAACCCTAAATCCTATAAACCCTAATAACCATTTAATACCCCTATAAAACCCTAAGCTCTGAACCCTAAATACTAAAAATATGTAAACCCTAAACGTAAAAAACTCTAAGTTCAAAACTCTATAATGCCCTGAACCGTATATGCTAAACCCTAAAAACACAAAAAAAAAAATTGTAAGCCCTAAACCCTAAACCTATAAAATCCTAAAAAACCCAAAGCCCTAAACCCTAAAAACATAGATAAAACCCTTAACCTAAAACCCTGAACCTAAAAAAACTCCAACCCCTAAACCTTAAACAATATCCTAAAACTCTAAATCCAGAACCTAAAACCCTAAGAACCCTAAACCCTAAACCTTAAGAAACCCTAAATCCTATAAACCCTAAAAACCATTTAAAACCCCTAGAAAACCCCAAGCCCTAAACCCTAAACCCTAAAAAATCCTAAGAAATACTTAACCCTTAAAAACCCTAAAATATCCAAAATCCACTACACCTAAAATAGTAAGCTCTAAACCCTATAAAGCCTTAAATAGTATATGATAAGCCCTAAAACCATAAGAAAAAACCTGAAACCCTAAACAATAAAACTAGAAAACCCTAAATATCCTGAACCCCAAACCTTATGAAACTCTAAATCCTATAAACCCTAAAGGAAATTTAATAGCCCCACAATACCCTAGGCTCTAAACCCTAAATACTAAAATTCATAAACCCTAAACATAAAAACCCTAAATAAAAAAACCCTAAGAAACACTTAATCCTTAGAAACCCAAAAAAAACCCAAAAACCCCTAAACTTAAAAAACTCTAAGGTTTAAACCCTATAAAGCCCTAAATCCTATAAGCTAAACCTTAAAAAATACAATAAAAAAAATATATGCCCTAAACCTTACACCTATAAAATCCTGAAAACCCTTTACCTGAAACACCCATAGTTCTAAACCCTAAAAAGCTAAATAAAACACTTAACCTAAAACCCTAATCCCTAAACCCTAACCTAAAACTATAAATCCTACACCTAAAACCATAAGAAACCTTCAACCCTAAACCTTAAGAAACCCTAAATCCTATAAACCCTAAAATAAAATCTAAAAATCATTTAAAACCCCTACAAAACTCTAAACTCTAAATCCTAAATACTAAAAATCGGTAAACCCTATACCTAAAATACACACAAAATCCTAAGCCCTAAATCCTAAGAAACATTTAACCCTTAAAAACACTAAAAAAAACCCCAAAACCTAAAAAACTCTAAATTCTAAATCCAATAAAGCCTTAAATCAGATATGCTAAACCCTAAAAAACACAAAACAAAAACACTAAGCCCTAAACCCTAAATCTATAAAACCCTAAAAAACCTTAACCTAAAAAATTGAAAGACATAAAACCCTTAACCTAATATCCTAAAACTAAAAAAACCCTAAGCCCTAAACCCAAAACCCTAACCTGAAACCCTAAATCATAAAACTAAAACCCTACGAAAAATAAACCCTAAAAACAATTTAAAACCCATAAAAAGCCCTAAGCTCTAAACCGAATAAAGACCTAAATCGTATATGCTAACCCACAAAAACACTAAAAAACCCTGAGCCCTAAATCCTAAACCTATAATATCCTAATATCTTAACCCAAAAAACTCGAACCCCTAAATCCTAAAAACCATATAAAACCCTTAACCTAAAACCCTAAACCTAGAAAAACCCTAACCAAAAACTGTAAATCCTAAACCAAAAAATGTAAGAATACCTAAATACTAAACCTTGAGAAATCCTAAATCCTATAAACCCAAAAATAAACCGTAAAAACCATTTAAAACCCCTACAAAATCCTAATCCTTAAATCCCAAACCCTAAAAATACCCTAAGAAAAAATTAACCCTAAAAAATCCAAAAACCCCTAAAGCTGAAAAACACGAAGCTCTAGACCCTATAAAACCCTAAATCTTATATGCTAAACCCTAAAAAACACAAAAAAACACGTATAGCTCTAAATCATAAACCAATAAAACCCTAAAAAACCTGAACCCAAAAATCCTAAAGCCCTAAACCCAAAAACCAAGAATAGACCCTTAACCTAAAACCCTAAGCCCTAAACCCTAAACCCTTACCTAAAGCCCTAAATCCTAAATTTAAAACCCTAAACCCTGAATCCTATAAACCCTAAAAGAAACCCTGAAAACCATTTAAAACCCCTAACAAAACACTAAGCTCTAAACCCTAAATCCTAAAAATCCGTAAACCTTAAACCTAAAAAACACAAAAAAAAACCTAAGCCCTAAATCATAAATCCTGAAAAACCTTAAGAAACAATTAACCCTAAAAAACCAGAAAACCTCTAAACCTAAAATCCTCTAAGCTCTAACCCTATAAAGCCATAAATTGTATATGTTAAACCCTAAAAAAGCACAAAAAACCCCTATGCCCTAATCCCTAAACCTATAAAACCTTAAATAACCTTAACTTAAAAAACCAAAAGCCCTAAACCCTAAAAACACAGGTAAAACCCTTAACCTAAAACCCTAAACCTCGAAAAACCTAAGCCCTAAACCCTAACATAAAACCCGATCCTAAACCTAAAACCCTAAGAAACCCTACATCCTGAACCTTAAACCATAAGAAGCCCTAAACCCTAAACCTTATGAAACCATAAGTCTTATAAACCCTAAGAACCATTTAATTTCCCCACAAAACCCTAGGCTCTAAACCCTATATCCTAAAAATATGTAATCCCTAAACCTAAAAAACTCTAAGCTCAAAACTCTATAATGCCCTAAATTGTATAGGCTAAACCCTAAAAAACATAAAAAAAAAACGTAAGCCCTAAACCCTAATCCTATAAAATCCTAAAGAAACATTTACCTAAAAAACCCAAAGCCCTAAACCCAAAAAAACTAGATAAAACCCTTAACCTAAAACCCTAAACCTAGAAAAACCCCAAGCCCTAAAC
>JAJOOS010005251.1:0-24329 GCA_029582725.1 Solanum chiquidenum | reverse complement strand
TTCACGGACCATCATGATAACCAAAACATGTCTAGCAGCTTATGAAGATTCCTTGCTCGATAGGTCTTAACTTAAATTGGCATAACTTTTTACTCTGAACTTGGATTTTAGCAAACTCGTGGCGTTGGAAAGAGGACCCAGAGATCTTTAATTTGAGTGGTCAGGGGCCACATACTTTATTTTGTACAAAAAGATATGATCGTTTAAAGTTAAACCTAAACTCTAATTCTACCAAATCCCCTTCACGGACGACTTCAGTGACCGTGTGGAGCTTCATGGACTGTTTAGATGTCCGTAGTGCTTGACCGCGACTTTGGGGTGAAAACTCACTTAAACTTTGATGAACAGGCTTCAACACAGGATTCACGTGCCTTCTAATGCACCATGGCCCATCAAGTGGGTCGTGAAGATGCCCTGCCTGATAGGGTTTCACTAAAACAAGCATAACTTTTTACTCCAGGTTCATAATTAGGTTAACTTGGTGGCGTTGGAAAGTGGACTCAAAGATATTTAATTTGGCATGTCGTGAGCTACCTAAGATATGATCGTTTGAAATTGACCCAAACCTTAAAGTCTTTCAAGCCTCTTTCACGAGCTACTTCATGGCTCGTGTGAAGCTCCATGGACCGTCTAGTGGTTTGTGGTCCTTCATAGTAGCCATGGTGGTTCTGTGTCCCCCTCACGAGCCATTCCATACCATGTGTGGAGCTCTACGGACCGTTTAGTGGTCTGTGGTCTTTCACCTATTGTTGGGTGCACAACCATGAGCAGGGTGATGGGTCGTGATCTTCTTCATGACCTATGGACCCCCTCCGTGGTTTTCCCTTCACTTTTGTTCAAAGGTTCTATTTTTTGAGGTGTTATATATATATATATAGTTATTAAATCAAACTCAAAATAATATAATTATAAAGAGAAGAAGGCAAGAAATGTAGATAGAAGAGAGAACTTTTCTTCTTATTCAAGTGTGTTTTACAATGGTGAATGATATGTCAATTTATAGGTTGAGATTTCACTCAAAGGTCACCAAGTTTAATGTCCAAAATAGTAGATACATTGCTATCCATATTGTTATCCAATAAGGGGTTCATATCACCTAGGGAATATACATACATGAATTAGGAAGTTTGTGAATAAACCAAATGGACAATCCACTATTCAATGGATTTATAACACTCCCCATTGGATCTCCATAGAAAATGTACCTCATTAAAACCTTACTAGGAAAACCCTGTGGGAAAAAAAATCTAGTGAAGGAAAAAGAGTACACATATCTTTTAATACGCATAATTTGTTGCCTCATTAAAAACTTTGCTGGAAAATCTAGTGGGACAAAACCTCGGTCAAGGAAAAAAGAGTGCAACACGTATTATACTCCCCTTGATTGAAACATCACTTAATATCTTGTGATGATGCCATCCAATATTATATATCAAATTCTCAAATGTTGATATTGACAGTGTCTTTGAGATCAAATCACATCCACGAAGATGTTGCATCATTGAACTCATTATGTTATATCATTTCTCGTTTCATGGATATGATGAGCCTTTGAGCTTAGCCGAATACACTCTTGAAAATCACTCTATTCGTGACCACTTTGCTGCAAGTAAATTACTCCTTCAACTTGTTCCTAATTGTAACACCTCGGCCTTAGAAAGAAGCTAAATTTAGAAAGAACTAATTTGGAAAGGGCTAATCTGAGATTTGTTCAAGTTAAGCTTAAGTTGTGAGTTTTGGATCAACTTCAAACGACCATAAGTTTTAGTGCAGGATGATTTAGGTGGCCCATAAGATATCAAATGAAAGGTCTTTAAATTCTCTTTCTAACATCACCAGGTTTTCTAAGTTTCGAATTTGGATGAGCGAGATATGCTTGTTTGAATCAGCCTATCCAATAATGGAAATTTACCTAAATTAATGAGGGGTAATTTCATCTTTTCCTTACCTCATCAGCTTTAAACATTTTTAGTAATATTTTAGGGTTCTAAATTGATATGGGTCAGTTTTCACAAATCCTAAATACGCTTAGGGTTTTAGAAAGAAGTTCAAGAAGAGGAAAAAAGGAGAAAAGGAAAAACGATCAAGATTCTTGTGAAGCTTTGAGGAAATTCACAAAGAATTTTATTCTTTCAACGTATGTAAGTTCTCATAGTGTTGGGTTCGTTCACCCACATGACAATCATGTGATTTTATCCATAATTTCATTATTGAGGTTGACTAATTTGAGTTCTTGACAAGTTTCTTGAAGGTTCATTATTAAATCGTTCATGATGAGTTTGATGAGTTCTTAAGATAAATGTTATAAGTTTGAGGGTAGTTTCTGAGTAGATTCTCGTGTACTTGTATTGGGTAATTTAATCTAAGGTAAATTTGAGGAAATCAATCAATTTTAGGTAAATTAGTGTCATAAATTGAAGAAGAAAATTCATCAAAAATTTCAGGGCAGAAGTTGATGCACCGCGCCAGTAGTGCACCAGAAAAGGGGTCCTAAAGTTTAGGGGCTGGCGCCTCGTGCCACTAAGTGCGCCAAGGTCGCCTGCCCCCATTATTTTTCTGCCGTTTGTCCCTTCTGAGTTCCTTTAAAGTGTAACTCTTGCATTCATAATTTAAATTCAAGAGAAGATTAAGAGCCGAGTTTGAGAGAGACTTTTGAGTTATTTTGAGAAGTCTTTTACAAACTTTTAGAACATGTTTTAAGACTTGAGTACTTGAATATGAGGATAAGAAGAGTTGAGTTTCATTTTTCAAAATTAATATACGGGAACTAAGTATTCCAAATAGTAAATGTCTTAACATTTAAAATGAGAGAAAACTTTGATTTTTGAATGAGTTAATGAGGAGTTTTTGAGCACCATCTCTTTTAAGAGAACCTATAACACCTCGGAAATCAAACTTAGAACTTTCAGCAAAAAACCAGCAAAACCAGGTGAATAATGACAGGGTTCACGGACCGTGAACCAGACCATGGTCTGTCGACCTGTATGTGGACTTACACCAGCCTTGAAGTGGTGGACCACGGGACCCTTCACGGGCTGTGGACCACCACACAAATTGTGGTGCCTTCCGTGAAGTCGAGCCAGAATAGCCCCTAACCTAGGTGAAGGACCATGAGGACCTTCACGGTCTCTGATATTTCACATGAACCATGAATTGGACCATAGAGAGAAGTCCCAGAACCAACAGCTGCTGGACCAAGGATCCATGACCAGCTGGATAGTCCGTGGTCCCTTTGACGGTCCGTTATAGGGGCCATGGTTAGTTGCGTCAGATTTGTAAGTACAGTGGTTTCGGTCTTTTCCCCTATTTGTTGGACCCCTAAACTACGTCGCTTAGCCCCAAAACTACGTAGTTTTTGTCAGTTTAGCCTACTAAATTAATTAGAACTTACTCTAATCTATCTTTCACAAAAATCAAGAGAAACTTAGAGCAAATTAGAGAGAGAAGTCGAGCAGCCCTCCAAGAAAATGCAGCAAGGTTTTCATCAGTTCCAGCCCCGAAATCGAAAGATTCCTTAGTGAAATTTGTCACCAGGTATATGGGATTTCACTAGTGGATTCCCTTTCACGCATTGGTCCCTAGAATTCAGTTAGATTCTTGATTCCCTGCATATTATCTCGACCTAGGGTTTCTAGAATTTCAGCAGATTATTATGAATTAGTTATTTTAATGTTCCTAATCAGATTATCATGTAGTAGTATTGATTTTTCCTAGATTGATTCATAAACTCAGAACCCTAGTTATTTAGTTCTTTTAGTTTATGAATTACATTAGCTAGGACAGATAAACAGATATACATGTCTCAATTTTTGAATGTTTCATTATCAGATATACATGTTGCATTTTAAGTTAGCATTTCTGATTATTGAGCTATCTAGTTTACTTCAGTTATGTTATACATTTCATATATTCAGTAGGGAGTAGGCTTTATACCGAATTGGACTAGGTTCAGTCACCCTCAAGTCCCCGAACTGTGTGCCCTCGTAGGTTATAAGTCCCCTCTTTGGGCATCAGTTTAGTGATCACGCCAGTCATACCTCTATACCTCTGACAGGGTATATTGGGTCCTCTCGATAAGACATATACATCGGACTCCACATTTATCTCATGTGGTCTTACGTCGGTTATTAGTATCTCCCACAGTCAGAATCTATTGCATTGACCAAGTTATCAGTTACAGTTCAGTATTCAGTTTTAGCATGTTATAAACTTGGTCATTGCATTCAGTTAGTTGATGTTCAGTATTTCCAGTATAGTATCATGATTAGCTTACATCATTCCGCAGTTATATGTTTTGTTCAGTTATGCATGTTGTTCAGCTTTACTCTATCCTGCATGCTCAGTACCTTTCAACTACTGATGCATACTATGCGCTGCATCTTCTTGTGATGTAGGTTCATGTCCTCATCTTTCTGATCATGCATAGATCAGTTCCCGATCATCAGCTCAGCAGTATCAGTGGTGAGTCCTCATTCTTTGAGGACGACAAACACGTTTCCTTTCTACATTTCAGTCTTTAGTTTCAATTTTGCTATATTTAGTTGGGGCATGTCCCAGCATTTCTAGTCAGTTAGAGGATTTATTTCAGACATAGTTAGATTCAGTTTTAGCTCGAGAGTTTGATATTTCAGTTGTCATTCAACTCACAGTTCATTTATTCAAATAGTAATGGGTATTCCCCATCATTTCAGTTTACATGTTGTTTTAAGCTTCTGCACAGTACTTTCTAAGTTCAGTTATCTTTAAGTATTCTTTTAATAGGACAACGGGGTTAGCTTGGGGTCACTCGTGATCCTAGGTCCCGTGTTACGTTCAGGGGGTAGCCTTCGGGTGTGACATAACCTTTTGAGTAATGCTCTCAATGTTTAAGGATAAGGAGATGTTTTTTAACATATGAGCTGAGTTATATTATTGGGAGTAGTATTGAGCACCGTTATGGGGACGAGTTTAAACAACTCAAAGTCCTTATAAATCATGTAGCCAACAAGGATAGAAAGGGTCATACTTTTTAGATGATATCTTTTTGACTTTTAAGCATAGCTTAGTTGATCCACTTAGTTGAGGATTTCTTATACTCTGGCAAGGTATAGGACAGTTCTTTCAGCGTGGATGAGATTTTGTATCATCACATAGCTCATAAGGATGGTTGTCGGTTAAAGAATCTCCCAAATAAGAGTATTTATTGTATTTTTAAATAGATTGAGTTGTTATATACTATTTTAAACACTTTATATAAACTGCATCCTTATTGTTGTTTTTATACTGTATTGAGTTGAGTATCCATAAGTTCAGGTTTAGTTGAGGGAAGATGAGGTGAGTATGTTTCATTCTTTCAATGTTCAAGATTTTATGATATGTTCAGTGTTCCCCTTACATGCTCGTACATTCAATGTACTGATGTCATTTGGCCGGCATCATTTTATGATGCAGACACAAGTCAGGGTCATCAACAGGTGCTTCGTTGATACCACAACAATTCGAGTTAGCTTTGGTGAGTCTCCTTGCTTCCAGAGGGTTCCATTTACTTTTCAGTTTTTGTTAGGTTATCTTGGGTCTTGTCTCGACTTTTATCTTTATCATTTAGAGGCTTCATTGATAGATAGTAGTAGTTCATGAGTCTTTTCATTTCTATTGTTAATGTTCAAGACTTTAGTTGCCTCTTTTGGGCAGTGAATGTTTTACTTTAAATATTCTGAGTATTTATTTGACACAGTTGAGTTAAACTTTGTTTTTGTGGTTCATTAATTTTTGAACAAGTCTTCCGCTGAGAGTTGAGCCGGGCCAAGGGTTCACTTGGGGCCAACAATGGTTCTCGAGTGTCGGCCAAGTTCAGGGTGTAGGCTCGGGGTGTGACACTAACAACAATCATCTTGTAGACACTTTCATTTATAGTTAATTGTCTTGTAGGATAACTTCATATATATCCTTGATGTCATTTTAACGTCTTCTCGTTGGGGAGGAGCAGAATCTTGTCAATAAGCTCACTGCAAAATATTTAATAATATATAGCAAGGTTCATTAGTGCCTCAAATTGACTGATAAATGGAGTTTCATCACTAAGAAGTTCGTCATCCTTTTCTTGAGATCGAAGAAGATCTTTATTTATGTCAAGCGATCTCATAATCATTGAAATACTCAATGAATCTAATTTATCCACATAAAATTGCATCAAAACTCTTCTGTGTATGTTGATTGATGCAGAAATAATTCTTTTGTCAAATCTTAATCTGTAGGTCAAGACAAAATTTTCTTTTTGGAATCTTTTCATTTTAGAATCCCTTCTCAAACACTCAACAACTTTTGAAAGATCTTTAAGAGTCCTAATAATGTTTAAGTCATCAACATACACAGTTATTATAAAAAAATTAGATCCTGACCTTTTCATTTAAATGCAAGGACAATTAGGGTCATTTTTTGTACCCTTTCTTCCTTGATTATTTCAAGCACTACATCAAAAATGATCTTTAGCGGTAATTAATTAGAATTGCTGCTAAATATATATTTTTAGCGGCAATTAACACTGTTTGTATATGTCGCTAAAGGCTTTAGCGACATTGGATCTAATGGCACTTAACTAATGCCGGTAAAGACTTTAGTACTCTTTATTAATGTGTATATTTATTACCGCTAAAAGTTGTTTTTGTTGTAGCGAATCCATATAAGGATTATTGAAGCTTTATTGAAAAGTTTATTTCAAACTTTTATATGTTTCAGACACCTTGATTGTTTCAAGGATTTTCATATAACCTTCAATGTTATCTAGCTAGACATGATAAATATTAATTATATGCATTCAAGTTTCGTATATTGCTAGATTAAAACAAAACTCATTGCATCTACCATAGGAGAAAATGTCTCCAATAATGTCACAAATTTTGCGGAAAACCTTTATGCCCCAAGGCACAAGTCATACTTGATATCTTACAGTTATACCATTGCATAATTATTAATTTGTACCCCACTGACATTATACCCTGACTTATGGACTATCAATCCAAAATATCACTTTTCTAACAAATATACTTGAATTATGCATTTTACTTGGCCAATCATTAATCTGTCCACACTGTATGATAGATTTGAATTCAAAATCCTTGTCACAATTTATATTATTGAGCACTACTTCAAATCAAAGATACTGTCCACAGTTATTTGATATTGATTCCAATATGACATAACTTATCGAGATTTCTTTGGATTTCATCTTTTTCAGGTACCTTAATCTTTTTCAAGGTTTTATGAAGTGTTATGTCATGGTGCTCTTTTATAGCAGTTGCTTCATTATGATGACCATATTGACTATTTGCTCCTCTCGTTAAATGAATTTTACATTTGGAACTGATTGGTCTATTACGCTTCAGACTTTTCATAGACTCTGTCCTCAAAGACTTCTCATTGGAGCATTTGCAGTTGAATTATAGCATATGGTCAGTAGATTCATCTTGCTGAAGATTCGCACCATTATGCAAAAGAATTATCCCTTGAACTTCAAGTTCACATTATTTTCTTAACGATGATCTAGATAGTTCATAATTCACCTCACATATAATTTCCAACTATAAATCATCTCTTTCCATAATGTTAGAAAATCTAACATTCATCCCAACATTATTTGGGAATTCATCTTTGTGCGTGGTGGAGCAATTAAATCATAACTGCACAATCAACATTTTAGATAAAAATCAGTTGGTTCTCGACCCTGAACCAATTTTGATAGAGGACCTTTGTTGGCTTGATGCATACAAGTGTTGCTACATGTTAAATAAATTCATCTCATACGAAATTTCTTTTGGGGAGATTTATTCTCATGACTAATGGTTTAACTACAATTGGAGCCATGCAATTTGTGCTAAACCAACCAGCATTATCAATATAATTTCATACTATGGAACGTGCTCTTGATGTAAGAATTTGAGCAAACGACCTTACAAAAATCAATTTGTAAGTTTAGATCAAAGCACATGTGACTATCGCATAAATGTAATTATCAAAATTATATAATTTCAGACAGTCCATATGACAGGTGAACGGACCCATATTCACCTCCTTTTGGTTATATGTTCCAAAACTTTAGGGGATACAATCCCAAACTTAGCTGGTATAATGATACTTTTATCATCAGAATAAGAAACACAATAGAATTCTTGGAAAATCATTTATTTCTTCAATATATAATCACGTAAATTTTCAATTACTTTTGCATCACATTTAAACCAGAATTGTCAACCGGTCATGCCAACTAATCTTTATTTTAGTACACTAGAGTTTACTTATGCATGTGATTCCATCAGCATGCCCATGTTGTGTGCAACAAACAAGAGGAAAAAATGGTTAATTTTTTACATAAATATTTATAACTCGCTTCGATTGTAGTAATCTAAAGATATTAATTTTTTTTGTAAATTATAGTCTCAATATAATAATTTTTCTTTTCAATTCCTTCGAAACTTAGAAAGTTTCTTTTGAGACATACTACAACCCCAATATTATTCCTACGAAAGTACCACAAAAGCTCTTTAGAGCTTACAATTAACTTGTGTACTATCACATATTTCATGACACCATCTGTATGGTGAAAATTTCTTTCAAGGAGAAAATTATATCATTATTGTCATGGTCAAAATTATTACAAGCAAGATATATTTCATACTTTACTCGTATCATAGGTACACAACCAATGACAAATTTGTGTTGCCACACAATAATATTATTTTTGGCATGGCCCCAACATTTATATGCAAGATTTATTTTCTTTTGCCCTTTTGATAGTTTATAATAAATCACATCACAATATTTGTGATGTACTAAAAGTACACAACCAATGACACTTTATGCCAAAATGAAATTTTTTAATTTCTCTCAAACCTCCAGTAGAGGTGAGTTATATTATATGTCCGACATATAATATTTATATTACATCTTGACTCATTCACTTTCAGAATGGTCAAGCATTCATGATTATTATCACAAGTCACACTTCAAGTAATGGACTAATCATTTAAGCTCATTGTCATACCTTTGAAATTTCTCATTTTTTTATTTATTTGACACACCTGAACATCACTTTGAAAGGTTAAGTGTACCGCCACTTTATCTTCTTTTTTTATGGAGAATTTATAAATTTATAAAATTATTCGGTTTCACAAAACTTACGAGACCACTAACCTTTCATGCTATTTTGATGTTAAAAATTACCTTCACATTTTGAAGGACTATTTGGAGATGACATGTCACACCCCGAGGCTACCTCATTGACGTAAAATGGAACCTAGGATCACGAGTGACCCCAAGCTAACCCTGAAGCTAATAGATCATAAGCATACTGAATATATCTAAGAAAACATTAACTAATGCGGAGGCTAAATCAATTGATAACTGGAAGTGGAGAATACCTAAATAGTCTAAATATATAAAACGTACTAAGAGGTTAGTTATAACTGAAACAATCACTTAACAACTCAAGTTGAATCTACTACTATGTACGAAAAACCTCTACTAACTAGAGTTGTTGGTACATTCCCCTAGCTAACCCTAGCAAAACTGAAAACTGAATAGAAGACTAAAAATGAAAAGCATGTTTATTGTCCCCGAAGTATGAGGACTCACCACTGAAACTGCTGAATACAGATCGAGAATTGATTTATACGTTATCTGAATGTTGAGTACCTAAACCTATATCATGAAGGGATATAGCGTAGAGTATGTATCAATACTTGGAATGTACTGAGCATGCAGGATATAGATAATATCTGAACAAAATATATATAAGTTGAACAAGGAATAATAGAGCAATGATGTAATCTGAACAGGATATAAATGCTGAAATATAACTGAAAAGCTTAGATGTATGCAATGACCAAGTACTAATCATGAACATAACTTGTTGAGACTGAATACTGAAGTGTAACCTAAAAACCTGGTTAAATGCATTAGAGTCTGAATGTGAGAGCTATTGTTAACTAACATAAAACCACGTGAGATAAACGTGGAGTCCGATGTATACACCCCATCGAGAGGACCCAATATACTTTGTGTGGGGTATAAAGGCATGACTGACGTAATCACTAAATCTGATGCCCAGTAGAGGGGACTTATAAACCTACAAGGGCACGTTGTTTTGGGACTATGAGGGTAAGTTGAACCCTAGTCAAACTCGATGTTAAGCCTACTCCAAACTAAGAATGTATATGACACAACATAACTAACATATTGGATAGCTTAGTGTTCTGACATGCAAATTTGAGAATGCAACTTTTAAGTACTAACAATGTAACATTTGAAAATTGGAGCATGGTTATCTGTTTAACTGACCTAGCAAGTATAATTCATGAACTAGTAAAATTTATACCACTAGGGTTCTGAGTTTCTTGCAAGGAACTAAGCAAACTTTCCAAGAAAATAAGTTATTCCAATTTAGGCTACTACAATAACTAAATCACAACAATTGTCCAAGGTTTCATAAACCCTAGGTCTAAACAAGATATTGAGAATCAAGAATCTGGGTGAATTCTAAGGACATAGTGGATGAAAGGAACCCACTAGTGAAATTCGACATACCTAGTGACTAAATCTAAGGAGAAATCCTTTGATTTCAGGGTTGGAACTTGTAGAAAACCTTATGCTTCTTCTTGAGGGGTTGGTCAACTTTTCTCTCCTTTTTGGCTCGCTGGGTATGGCTCTTAGTAAACCTCTGTAAGATAAGGTGGATCCTAGGGTAGGTAACCCTTTCACCATTCTTTGTGAATGGTACCTTCCAGTAAGTAGGTCTCTTCAGGCACTTATAAAAGAAAAGAGAGAATTCATTTTAGCCTCTGAGCGAGGATACTCCAACATGAAGAGCCTAACTAACTTTAATGAATTTCGGTAAATAATCATGTAGGGTAGGTTCTGACTAGAATATTAGGCTAAAACTGAGTAAAACAACATAGTTTAGGAATAAACTAATTTGGAAAAGACCCAACTACCCCTAAACTAATTATCGAATGCCGACCCATGAGACTCGACCGATGGACCGTGGACATACCTACAGTCCGTCCTACACGATCGTCGATTATGGTCTGGAAGCTGGAAGATGGGTCTGAACCACAGACCCTGGACCACTGACTGTGGTCCCAACTACGGTGCGTAGGTCTTTTTGTTGGTCGTGAGTTCCTTGAGATTATGGGTGGCCAACCTACAGACTATACATACGCTCTGTGGTCCCACCCATGGACTGTGGATGACCTTCATTGGTGGCACCTGCGAGTTCGAAAACAAATCTGCTATTCGTGCTTTCTCGAATCCAGGGTGTAACATTATCTCCTCCTTGGGAACATGCGTCCTCGAATGAAGTCTAAACTAGCTGAGTATGAAGGGAAGGAGTCGCAATCTCGACCACTAAGTACTAAAAACTGATATATAATTGAACTGAGTTCTAAGATAATGCAATTATGCTGAAATGCAAGAACAAATGGAGGAACAAGATGCTAAGACTGAGTTTACACAAAAGTAAGCTGAGAGACTGGAGAGGAAATATTACTTGAAGCTGAAACAGAATCGGAAGGGAAGAGGTGACGGTACTTGGCCATCATGACTGCTTCTACTTCCCAAGTAGCTCCTTCTACGGACTGACTCCTCCACAAAACCTCCACTGAAGCGACTTCCTTATTCCTCAACCTACAAACCTGACGGTCAAGAATCTCAACTGGAACCTCTTCATAAGTGAGATTATCCTTCATATCCACACTCTCTAAGGGTACTATTGATGCTTGATCACTCATACACTTCTTTAACAAGGAAATGTGGAAGACTGGATGAACTGATGCTAGTTCTGCAGGTAACTTTAACTCATAAGCGACATTACCAACTCTTTTTAGGATTCTGTAAGTACCTACATAAATAGGACTGAGCTTCACTTTCTTTCCAAATCTCATCACCCCCTTCATAGGTAACACTTCCAGGAAAACCCAATCATCATTATCAAACTCTAAGTCTCCTCTCCTAACATATGCATAGGACTTCTGAAGACTCTGGGCTGTCTTTAGTCTATCTGTGATGAGTTGAAATTTCTCCATAGCCTCATGAACCAAATTTGGACCAATCAATATTGCTTCACCTACCTCAAACCAACCAACCGGATATCTTCATCTACGCCGGTATAATTTTTCATAAAGGGCCATCATAATACTGGAGTGGAAGCTATTATTATAGGTGAACTTTTTGATGGGTAGGTGATCATGCCAACTACCCTTGAAATTGATCACGCAAGCTCTCAACATGTCCTCTAATATATGAATGGTACGCTCTGCCTGGCCAACAATCTGTGGATGAAATGTTGTAATGAGATATACCTGAGTACCAAGACCTTTCTAGAATGATTTCCATAAATGAGAGGTAAATTAGGGAACTCTATCTGAGATGATAGACAAGGGATCCCCATGAAACATGACTATCTCATTAATGTAGAGTTTAGCATAGTCCTTCGCTGAATTTATAGTCTTGACAGCCAAGAAGTTTAACCATGTCCACTATCACCCAAATAGAGTCATATTGTCTGCAAGTACGAGGTAAGCCCATAATGAAGTCCATGTTTATCACTTCCCACTTCCATTTATGAATGTTAATCTCTTGAGTCATACCTACTAATTTCTGATATTCTACCTTAACTTGTTGACAATTAAGGCACTTAGCCACAAAGTCTGCTATATCCCTCTTCATGTCGTTCCACCAAAAGATTTCTTGCAGATCACAGTACATCTTAGTGGAACCTAGATGAATGGAATACCTGGAGTTATGAGCTTCGGTAAGGATCTGCTACCTCAACTCACCCACATTAGGAACACGTAAGCGACCCTGGTAACGAAGCACACCATCTCCCCTTGGGAGAAAGCCTCAACTTTTTGCTAATGAACTGTACCTTTCAACTGAAGTAATATAGGATCACTATCCTATATTTCCTTAACCTCTGTTACCAGTGAAGATTCTGACCTATTCTGGACTATCACATCGCCATCTGACATGTACGTAAGACCAACTCCTAAGCGAGCAAGCCGGTGAACAACTTTTGCTAATTCCTTCTTTTCTTTCTCAACATGTGCTACACTACCCATAGATAGTTTGCTGAGAGCATTATCCACTACATTGGCCTTACCAGGATGGTAAAGCACATTCATGTCAATGTCCTTGAGGAATTCAATCCACCTACTCTGATGAAAATTCAACTCTTTCTGGGTGAACACATACTGGAGTCTCTTATGTTCAATGAACACATCCACAAGAACACCATACAAGTAATGCCTCCAAATCTTTAGGGCAAATAATACAACTGGAAGCTCGAGGTCATGAGTCGAGTAGTTTTTCTCATATTCCTTAAGCTGTCTAGAAGCATAAGCTATGACATTACCTTACTGCATCAATACAAAACCCAGGCCGTCCCTGTATGCATCACAATAAATCACATCACTATCTAAACCATCTAGTAGGGTCAAGACCGAAGTTGTATTCAACCTAGTCTTTAGTTCTGAGAAGCTTTTCTCAAACTCATTTGACCACTGAAACTTGACCTTTTTCTGAGTCAACTTGGTCAATGGGGAGGTTATGGATGAAAATCCTTCAACAAATTTCCTATAATAACCGGCCAAACACAAGAAACTTTTGATATTTTTTGGAGAGGTGGGTTTGGGACAGTGCCTCACTGTCGAATTTTTTTGAGAATCCACTCGGATTCCTTCGCTGGATACCATATGACCAAGGAAAGCGACAGACTGTAACCAGAATTCACATTTGTTGAGATTAGTGAAGAACTGGTGTTTCCTGAGATGAGTCGCATGCTCCTCCACATTCCGAGAATAAATGACGGTATCATCCATAAAGACGATAACGAACAAGTCCAAATATTGTTTGAACACCATGTTCATTATGTCCAAGAAAGTTGCATAAGCATTTATTCGTCCAAATAACATCATTATAAATTCATAATGACCATACGAGTTCTGAAGGTTGTCTTCGAAATGTCACTATCTTTGACTCTAAGCTGGTGATAGCCGGATCTGAGGCCTATCTTCGAAAAATAACTAGCACCCTGAAGTTGGTCAAACAAGTCACCAATCCTGGGGATGGGATACTTATTTTTTATTGTGATTTGTTCAACTGACGATAGTTGATGCACATCCTAAGAGAACAATCTTTCTTTTTCACGAACAACACTAGTGCACCCCATAGAGAGATATTGGGTCTGATTAAGCCCTTATCTAAAAGGTCTTTCAACTTCTCTTTCACTTTCTTAAGCTCGGTTGGAGCCATTCTGTAAGGAGGAATTGAAATATGCTAGGTATCTGAAAGGATATCTATTCCAAAGTCAATTTCCCTTTCAAGAGGAACTCCGAGAAGATCTTCTGGAAACACTTCTGGAAACTCATTTACTACTGGAACTGACTCAAGGGTTAGGGTTTCAGTGTTTGAATCCTTAACCCGAACAAGATTATAGATCATTTGGAAATCATTTTTCAGCCTTAAGGTAAGAGTTAAATTGACCTACATGCACTGAGCTACTACCCTTCCACTCTAAGAGTGGCTCGTTTTGAAACTAAAACTGAACAATCCTAATTCTACAATCCACTAAGGTATAATAGGAATGTAACAAATCCATGCATAAAATGATATCAAAATCTACCATTTCTAACTCTACAAGCACTGCTGAGGTGACTTTCTGAGAGACTATGACAGGGATATTTCTATATACCCGTCTAGCTAAAATTGAGTCACCAACTAGAGTAGCAACTGAGAAGGGTTCTGAAAGAATTTATGGACTGACACCAAAGTTTACTACTATATAAGGAGTTACAAAAGACAGTGTAGCCCCTGGGTCGAACAATGCATAAATGTCTAAATAAAAGACTCGTAACGTACCACTGATGACATCAGGAGAATCTTCCTGGTGCTGGAGAGCATACAACATGTTCTAGTGCTGACTCCCACCTGTAACAGACGAAGCACCTTGCTGAGTTTGGTGACCTACTGGTGCTGCAAGAGTTGTAGACTGAGCCCTATTGTTGTTACCTCTTCCCCCCTGCTTGGCAGAAGGACAATCCTTTAACCTATGGCCAAACTGACCACACCCAAAGCACCCTTCCTTGCCTACAAGACACTCACCTGGACGATTCTTACCACACTTTGTACAAGTTAGGAAAGTCATGTTACCTGAAGTACTTCCTTGAGACATAGAGCATGATGCCCTACCTTTCTGATCCTATCGAAACCTGGGGATCGAACACTAGCTGATGAAGGTGCAGGGGTTGTAAGATCTCTACCGAAACTGTGAACAATTTCCAACACCTGATTTCTACTCATAGTATTCATAATTCCCAATTCTAACCTTTTTGTTGCCCTTAGCCATTTCCCTAAGCTTATATCCCTCAACCTGCTGAGCATGAGTCATAAGCCTAGAGATATTCATATCCTCTAACTGTATAGCATTCCTGTACTCTGTCTTCACTTTGTCAGATACCCCAAACAGAAACTTACTCATTTGTGCCCTTGGATCGGCAACCATGTGTGGAGCATACCTTGAGAGCTGGTGTTCTTATGTGCATATTCTTGAACTGACATGGTACCCTGCTTTAAATTCATAAACTCTTGTGCCGTAGCTTCTGTCAACTCCCTTGGGAAGAACCTATCTAGAAAGGCTTCAGTAAACCACTCCCAAGTCGCAGAAGTTGCATCTGCACCCCTATTTTCTTTCCACTGAGTGAATCATATGTGACCAACATCCTTAAGCGCCTCATCAATGAAATTCTATGGGTCCTCACCAAACTACGACCCTAGAAACTCAAGTGGTTTCATCCGAACAAAATCTCGAACCCTAGCTGCCACTGATCCACCATTAGTGTTTGTAGGAACTGGGGCTGCTGATTGTTCTGATTGGCTACACTATGATCCAAGAGTTGGATCGCATTCTGAAATTCTTCAATTGAAACCTAATGGTTTGGGATTGGAGGAACAACATTAGCATTTCGTGCATTAGCATTCCGTGTGTAAGCTCTACGAGGAGGCATGATCTGAAACACATAACGATGAATTATAAAGGATAAGTTGGATCATACCTCACGCTTGATAAGAATAGCAAAGAAAGTGAAGTTTTTCTTAAAACACTTTGTAGACTCCCTCTCATAGATATGGTGCACTTCACACCCATGAAAGGGACTCTACTTAGTGTGGCTTGCAGTCATCATAGGAATCTTAAACCTAATGCTCTGATATCTAGTTTGTCGCACCCCAAGGCTACCCCCTTGGCGTAGCACGGTACCTAGGATCACGAGTGATCCAAAGCTAACCCTGAACATGGCATATCATAAGCATACTAAACATATCTAAGAAAACATGAACTAATGCAGAAGCCACATCAATTGATAACTGAATGTGGGGAATACCCAACTAGTCTGAATATATAAAATATACTAAGAATTTAGTTATAGCTAAAACAATCACTTAACAACTCAAGTTGAATCTACTACAATGTCCGAACAACCTTTACTTACTAGACTTGATGGGACATGCCCTCCGCTAACTCTAACAAAATTGAAAACTGAATAGAAAACTAAAAATGAAAAGCAAGTTTGTTGTCCCCGAAGTATGAGAACTCACCACTTAAACTATTGAATACAGATCGAGAATCGATCTATGTGTGATCTGGATGTTAAGTACCTAAACCTACATCATGAAAGGATGTAGCGCAAAGTTTGTGCCAATACTTGGAATGTACTAAGCATGCAGGATATAGATAATAGTTGAACAAAATATATAAGTTGAACAAAGCATAACTGAGCAATGATGTAATTTGAACAAGATATAAATGCTAAAATATACATGAAAAGCTAAGATGAATGCAATGACCAAGTACTAATCATGAACATAACCTGTTGAAACTAATTACTGAAGTGTAACCTGAAAATTTGGCCAAATGCACTAGAGTCTGAATGTGGAAGCTATTGTTAACCGACATACAACCACGTTAGTTAAACGTGGAGTCTGACGTATACGCCCCATCTAGAGGACCCAATATACCCTGTCAGGGGTATAAAGGCATGACTGCTATGATCACTAAATCCAATGCCCAACAGAGGGGACTTATAAACCTACGGGGGCACGTATTTCTGGGATTATGACGGAACGCTCAACCCTAGTCCAACTTGGTGTTAAGCCTACTCCCAACTGAGAATGTAAATGACCCAACATAACTAAAATATTAGATAGCTCAATGTTCTGACATGCAAATCATAGAATGCAACATTTAAGTACTGAAATGTAACATTAAAAAACTAGAGCATATCAATGGTTGGAGAATTCAGACTACACCAACCTTTCTCTGAAATAGAGAAAAAAGAAATTGGTTATTTGTTTAACTGACCTAAAAATAATAATTCATAAAAAAGTCGAATTCATACCACTAGGGTTCTGAGTTTCATGAAAGGAACTAAGCAAACTTTTCAAGAAAGCAAGATATTTCTATTTAGGATACTACAACGGCTAAATCACAACAATTGTCCAAGGTTTTAGAAGCCCTAGGTCTAAACAAGATATGGAGAATCAAGAATCTGACAGAATTCTAGTGACCTAGTGGATAAAAGGAACCCACTAGTGAAATTCCACATACTTGGTGACGAAATCTACCAAAAAGTTTTTCGATTTCGGGGATGGAACTTCAAGAAAACCTTCTTCATGTTCTTGAGGGGCTGGTTGACTTTTCTCTCCTTTTTGTCTCTAACTTTGATTAATTTTTGTGAATAATCGTTTAGGGTTGGTTCTGCTAGAATATTAGGCTAAAACTGAGTAAAACGACGTAGTTTAGGAATAAAATAATTAGAGAAATATACAACTACCCCTAAACTAATTATCGACTGCCAACCCACGAGACCCGACCGATGTACCGTGGACAGACATACGGTTTGTCCTGCACGACAGTCGATCATCGTCTAGAAGCCTTAAGATGAGGTCTTAACCATGGACCGTGGTCCCACCTACTGTCTGTAGGTCTTATCGTTGGTCGTGAGTTCCTGGAGATTCTGGGTGGCCATCCTACGGACCATACCTACAGGCCGTGGGTGGCCTCCGTCGGTGGCACCTGCAAGTTCTAAAAAAAACCTGCTATTGGCTCTTTCTGGAATCCATGGTGTTACATGACAACAACTCTTCACCCTTTGAAGGATTATTTTGAGAACCCATAATGTTCTTCATTTAACCACAATGATGACTATTATAGTTTTTGTATCTCGACGTACATATTCATATATTTAACCACTTATCTTATTTTAGACATATTATGTATGGCTACCCCATTCACATAAGAGAATGGAGCAGTTCAATTGGACAAATTTCATGACTTTTAGTCAAAAGAATATTATATAGCCTTAGTCGTCATCATATGATCAAATAGTGCATTGAGATTTAAAATCAACGTCTTACCCATATAAAGGCATATTAATTCATAATTTGTTAGGACATGAACCCAACATTTTATTATCATAGTGCATTGGGACTTAAACACAATATCTTATCATTTTAGTGTGATGAAACTTGAATCCGTCATTTTATTACTCTTCAACCAATGCCATATTAGTCAAAAGTATATTAGGACTCACCCTCGGGACTTTAAAATATTACCATACAAGATAAAAACATCAATGCATAAGAAAAACTAAAGGCAAACAATAAATACATGATTTCACAATTACCGTTTATAATAACTCAGTACGAAATTAGTGATTATCAAGTTAGTAGCTTTATGTTGTTAATAGCATAACTAAAAGTAACTTGTGACAATATCGTCCGGTACATGTACCTTTTATGTTTGGTCAAATTCAAAAATACTGCCACAATTTTCATTTCCAGAATAAAAGTAGTAAGGAAAAGAAAATATATATTATACGCGTATCATATCAATAAATCACAATTTATTCTTGGTTATGTCCTTATAATATGCTTATCAAGCAGAAGTTTCAAAATGAATTATTTATCGTAGAGAATTCACATAATCAATCTCTTGAACAATTTTGCATCAAGATATTAGTTCCACATGAAAAGTAAAACATTCGTGGTGATAACGTGTTATAAAATCGAACACAGAATAATATAATTACTAAGAGAAGAAGGCAATAAATGTAGATAGAAGAGAGAGTGTGTTTACAATGGTAAATGATATCTCAATTTATAGGTTGAAATATCACTCCAAAGGTCACCAAGTTCAATGCTCAAACTAGTAGATACATTGTTATCCATATTGCTCTCCAAAAAAGGGTTCATATCACCTAGGAAATATACATATATGAATTTGGTAGTTCATGAATAAACCAAATGGACAATCTACTATTCAATGTATTTATAACACACATATATATATACACACACATCATATCTAATTATATACCATCATATATCATCATATCAAATTATATCATTTATCACTATAAGTGGGAAGATCCTAACCTCAAAATTGGATGACCATTACCCCTGATGTGAGGCCAAAATATATATTTTAAATTATTATTTGCCTCACATTTATTATTTATATTTGTCCTTTTTTAGCATAAATTTTATGGATTGTGCTTAATGGTATATTTTATTTGTAGAATTAAATTAGTGTGAAGATGAAGAAATTTAAAACTAAAACAAATTAACGATGGAAGGTTCAAGAAGGAAATCAAGCACACAACTTAATGAATTAAATTTAATATAATATTGACTACATATGAAAGTGCCGCAAAAAGAAACTAAAGAAATTGGCACATCTTCCACTTGTCACAAAGAGAACGCATCAAGCATCATTGAAGGCGGCGGTGGACGAAACACAGTTCAAGCAGAATTCTAAATCCTTTTGGTTTTTAGTTCTAATTTGTTTTGGATTTCATTATTTTATTTAGGGTTTTCTACATCTATAAATAGTTAATAAGAATAATTATTAGGGGATGAAAATACAATGTAGAAATTAACTTTTGATTTAGGATTTCATCTTTTCTTTTATTTATTTTACATCTTTTCTTTAAATGATTGGTTGTAATTGCTCTATGTCTATGTGGAGTTAAGCTTCTCGTTCTTGGATTATATTTACTTACAAAATGATTGTTTAGTGATTTTGATTCGACATAATTATTTATCATATTGGTTGTTTTTATATTCTTGTGATTACTATTTTGAAGCTTAATCACCACTAGAATAAATTTGTTGTCTTCTTTTGAACTCGGGAGAGGAATAGAGGGATAGAACGTGGAATATAAGGAGCATGATCTTTTCTTGCATTTCACTTAAATTGATTTGTATCTAGGATAGGGATATACCTAGGTGTCTTGCTTGGCTCAAATACGGGAAGACAACTTAATGCTCCATAGTTGGTTCAGTCTATCACCGCTCAACGATGTAGTTAGGCTGTCAATTGTGGTAGACGGTTAGAGGTCGGGAGATCATGACTATATTATCAACTCCGTGAATCAACAACTAGATAATCAAATACGTTGATAAAATTGATGCTAAATATAATTGTTAGTTAAATCATAATCCTAAATCGATTCATTCATTGATTGTGTAAACATCTATCTTTTCTTAGTTAATTGTTTTTTAGTTATTTTATCTTTACTTTTAGTTTAGTTAATATATATTCATCTTTGAAATCCTCTCCTTAAATAACTAATTAAAATTAGTATAATTTAGTAAATATTTAATTCACAAGTCCTTTGAATTCGATAATTCGGCTCTTTTAAGAGCTACTATATTACTCGCGCGACCACGTACCCCACACTATTAATTAAATATTATATTAAAATTAATCTATTTTACTCTTTATTATTATTATTATTTGAAAAATAACCTCCTATTAATATATTATTATGATTATAATATGCACGATTAATTGATTTTCTATTAAATGATAAATTGTAAGTATTGTGAATATGTCATCCCACATAAAAGCTTTTCGGCTTTTATGATTATTATATGAGTTAAATTATTAACTTTTTATATTCCTTGTTAATTTCACCTACAAAAATTAGACACATGAACAAAATTATAGGTTTTCATTTTGTCTTCATTATTTCTTCATTTATTGTATTTACTAGTGAAATTGTCTGTGATTCGCGCGATTATAAAGTAGTTTTATAAATATCAATTACAGATCTAATTTGTACATTTCATTTAAAATATTTCCCATTTTATTTTGGATTTAAAGGAGTACTATTTGAGAAATTAAATATTTTTTCTGCCATAATTTTTAAATATTATGAATGATTAACTTTGTTGATTTGTTGTATTTTTCATATTAAATATAATTTTTTTTGTCATAACAGTTTTGAGGAATTTATACTCAAATTCATAGTGATAAATATTTATATTTACCCTGAGTTCCTATCTATATCTATATTACCTTAAAAGCATGAACTCCTAACTTGAATGTTAAATTATTATAATATCCCTAACTTAGGTTGTGACTTTTTCGATGAGTTGTGACTTTTCCGATAAGTTGTGACTTTTCTCAAAGGGTTGAGATTTTTCGATGGGTTGTGACTTTTCCAAAGAGTTGTGACTTTTCCAAAGGGTTGTGATTTCTCGGAAAGGTCATGACTTTTCAGATAAGACACAAAAATATTTGTTCACATGAGTTGTGACTTTTCCGATAAGTTGTGACTTTTCTCAAAGGGTTGTGATTTTTTGATGAGTTGTGACTTTTCCAAAGAATTGTGACTTTTTCAATAAGTTGTGACTTTCCAAAGGATTGTGATTTTTTGAAAAGGTCGTGACTTTTCAGATAAGACACAAAAATATTTGTTGATACTACCCTTTGTTGACAATAAATAAAGGAGATTCCTCTCATTTTTCAACCATAATTATTTTTAATCTTCTACTCTTCTTCTTCTTCTTCTTCTTCTTCTTGTATTTTAATTTTTTTGTGTGGTTTATTAACGTTGAGTGAGTTAAAAGTTTAGCGGAATATGAGGTACCACTATTCTAATGAAGCAAATCGTTCTATCTTAAGAGGGTATATTATATAACCTCAAGTACTTGAGGAAAATAATTTTGATGATATAATAATAATTATTTTCTTAATATATACATTAGTATGTAATGTTCCAATATATGAAGTTAACATGATGTAGTCTAAATTTATTTGTTTTTGTTAAGAATATCTCTTGTCATGTAGATATATGCTTCTGAATATCTTTTTCCAAAATTTAGAGAATTGTCACGATTTGTTTTTTTGATGCTCAAGACAAAAGAATGACCTTTTTTTTTATCAATGTTACTTATGTGATTTAGATTGTCATAAAATTTGCTTCAAAATAGTTAATACTATATAAATATTGCCCTTTTGTATTACTTATTTACTATTTCTTAATATTTCAGTATTTTAGACGAAGAAAAGTTCATATGACGTGTAATAACTCCAATTGAAGTTTGTATTAGTTTAATTTCTATGTACTCAACAAATATAGTCTATAAGGTAATATTAGTGAGATACGATTAATTACATGATTGAACCTCATCAAATTAAAATAAATATAAACATTATTACATTTAACTAATAAGAATTTTCATTGACCATCTTCATAGGTTAGCGTAAATAAGAGATATATATGATGATCCACATTGAACATTCACAAAAGAATCTGCAATATTATTTTGTACTAAGTTTATTATTCAAATATTTGCTTAAATAATTAATACTATTTACTATAACATATATTTTGGAATTGGTAATCACGTGCAACGCATGTGTCAAAAAACTAGTATATATAGAGAGAGAGAGTATTGAGTAAGATCTTTCTTAGATGGACTTATTTTATGCATGTTTAGAAATAGTTTTTAATATTTTTTTAGTCTTATAATAGAATAAAAAATATTTCAAACACCTTGTTCTAAGTCCAAAAAACAAAAGATAAATCAAAAGATATAAGTTGCAAATTTCTAACTTATATTTTGGGCTTATAACCAAAATATATTAAAATGTGTTCTCTTATTATTTCTACGTAAAAAGAAAAAATTTACAATACAAATGCACAAAATATAAAACTAAAATACTTTAAAAGTATAAAAAGTGAAGATAGTACACTTCAGGGGACATAGAGAAAAGTGAAATAAAAGTATATATATGAAATTCAATAAGAAACGAATTGTCACGCCATGAGCCTACACCCTAGGCGGGACTGGCACTCGAGAACCATTGATGGCCCCAAGCGAACCCTGACCTGGCTTACTTATTCAACGGAAGGCTTAACTTAACAAAGATAAACCCATATAAAACTTAGAATGTTATAAAGAAAACATTCAACTAGCCAAATAGGCAAACTCAAGTCTCAACATAAAATAATGAAAAAGAAAAGACTAAAGAACTAACATATGACTGTCTATGAAGCCTCTAGACAACTGAGATGGATGTTGTGACAAGACCCACGACATCCTAATGAAACTAAAAATACTACAAGAGATAAAAGGGATCCTTCGGAAGCAAGGAGGCTCACCAACAAACTCTGAAGCTCAACTAGAATCAACGATGCACTAGATGATGATCCTGGTTGCCTGTATCTGCATCATTATAAGATTCAGGTCAAATGGAATCAGTACACTGAATGTACGAGTATGCGAGGGAAATTCTTAAACAAGACATAAGTTTGAAAGGAACTGAAAGAACTTATCTGGATCAACTCAACTCAACTTAACTTAACTCATTTCAGTATAAGGCAGTACAAACAAGCGCAACATAAAGAAAAGCTTTTTAAAACATGACTGATAAATATGTGTCTTTCGAAATACCATAATAACTCTATATGTATATGAAGATACAATATGAACTCTCTTTGTATATGAAAATACAATAATCTGTGTATATAAGAATATAAAATATTTATGTGAAAGTTTCTCTAACCGATAACAATTACTTAAGAGCTATTGTGATGATACAATATTTTTCTTCACACTACTAGGGTCGTCTTATACCGTGCAGAGGGTATAGAACCTGACTACTAAGTGGATCCACTAGTCTATGCTAAAAAACACTAAAGAATCATCTAAAAAGTATGACCCTTTTCTACCCATGATGGCTACATGGTTTATAGGTATCACGACCCAAACCGTCGTGATTGGCACCCACACTAGCCCTCCGGGGGGAGAACCACTACTACAACCCAAATCAAGCAGCTAAACAAAATAGTAAAGTATTTAAGGATATGAAAACATGAATAATAGCTAAAACTAAAATTCCCATAAACTTCCAAAAGATCTAATAACTAACAATGCGGAAATAATACCTAGAACCTGAAAAGTTTAACAAGTCTAAACAAGAAGGGATACAACCCCAAACTAATGTACTAATA